>PVIH01009549.1:0-43877 GCA_004025045.1 Sigmodon hispidus
ACAGCCTTAAAGCAATCCCTGTGCATTTTCTCGTATCAACATTTTAGATATTAAATTGTACTTTGTAGTTGTTGTTTGTTAGCAGTAGTTTGACCTCACTTATGTTAGTACCTTTCTCTTTCCCAGACACTGTCTTATGATGATCCCTATAGTATGTAGTTTTATACCTAGTTTAGAACCTTCCTATTTAGACAAAACACTGAGATGTAGCAGGAAATCAGGAACTATACATGTGAACGATCGCGTCAGAGGACTGGAGATGAGCGGGGTGTGGTTAACTGGAAAGGATTCTGAAAGTAGACCTCCGAGGGAGAGGACCAGGACAGGAAGCTGACATTCTCTCACAAGAGTTCCCGACAAGTTGCGCAGGTTTTCGGACTGATGACGCGGCTTCCAGGGTGCGCAGTTCGGGTCAGCGGTGCAGGAGTTGAATTGGTTAACTTATGAGTAGGTCTGTAACATACAGCTGGTCTCTCTGGCATTCCTCTTGCTTTTTCTCCACAAGACCTGGTAACCTGCCATGTAGTAAGCAGCAAAGACCCTCACCAGAAACTAGCACCATGCTCTTCAGACTTTCCAGCTACTAGAGGAAAAACAATTGCATGCTTTCTTATGAAATGCCTAGTCTTAGGTCCTGTGATAACAACAAAAGATAGACCGAGCAAATCTCAAGTTAAGTCCTAGCTTCAACA
Source organism: Sigmodon hispidus (assembly GCA_004025045.1). Taxonomy (NCBI): domain Eukaryota; kingdom Metazoa; phylum Chordata; class Mammalia; order Rodentia; family Cricetidae; genus Sigmodon; species Sigmodon hispidus. The sequence continues at coordinate 693 of PVIH01009549.1, forward strand.
TTTAATAGCTGTGTAGCTTGATCAGCATGACATAATTTCTCTGAGGCTTAACCTCTCCAAAGGTAAAATGGTATATAGAGTTATTTTAATATGGTACCTGTAGCAATGAGAACCAAGGAAAGATTGCATATGGTGCAAACCTTATGTATTCCTTTAGACATTTCAATTCCACCTACCTCCACCACTGTTCATCTGTCTCCTCTGTACCAAAAGCTCTGTATTGCTCTAACTGTCAATCTTGAATGTCCAAGGGACATGTCCTGGGTGTACTGTGTCTTCCACCTGCAATTAGCGTTGACAATTTTTGTCACCATTTCTAGTTTCAATAGAATACTACTCAGCAAGGTTTGTGATCAAGATTCTTTAAATGTCCCTAAAAGGATGAGATTGAAACATCTGAAAGTAGGCCCACCTGATCTTGTAAATAGCCGAGGGGAGGAACTTCAGTGGGTATATCTTCTTTTCTGTTTTTATAGAGGATTGTCTCTCCTGGCCACCCACAGGTAGATAGCCCAAGAAGAAAAGTCTGCTGAGCAGTCTCTGCCTTTTCATGGCTTCTCAGGGAACAGCAGGCAGCTGTATGTCAGTCTTAGCATCAATCATGCTATTTGCCAGGAGTTCTCAGATATGTGGGCACAGATGAGTTTGACTGATTCTTAACATCATTTCCTAATTCTGTCTGATGTTTTTCTTCTTGCAGATTTTGGGTAAGAAATGAGTATGTAGGGCTCACAGCAAAGCACTGACGACACACTAATAAAAATCTCATGTTTGTACATATGCCAATGTTCACGGGTATCTAGTTAGAAGGATTGCATTTTCCAAAAAGCTGGAAATAGCAACACAAAGTCAGAAGCACACTAGCTGTTTAGTCTTCTTTCTTTTTAATGTTCAGTTTTTAATCTTTCCTTCTGGATCTTATTCCTCACCCAGGTAGTACATGTAACATTTCTAAGTGTTCTCTGCTCTCTGTCCCATTTTACTAACCTTTGGACAAAACCCACAGAACCACTGTTTTGATAGGATCCAATCTCACCCTGCTTGGCCCATTTTCTAAATCATCACCAGATCTTACTTTCTAAAAATCTAAGGCTGATTATTTTTCCTTGCTTTTCATAACTGTTCAGTATTCCCTTATAACTTTTAGGCCCCCCCCATCCTTTCCTTAGCCAGTAAATAACAATTATAAATAGTGTGACACAGTGAAGTGGAACACACCAGAAGCAATGACAACAGGGAAGCAGCCTTCCTCACCCTGGGAGAAATACTGCAGTCACGTTAAGTAGGCAGGTGTTGGTATTTTAGGAAGGTTTGTGTTTTCTTTGAAATGACGAAATATCCAAGCCACTTCCTCTTTTACTGTTCTCTCTTATATGAAGATGTTCACTCTGGCTGATCACATGATCCCAAGGTCTTGTTCCTCTCCCCTGAGAAGGAATCATGCACACACAATGGCATGTAGTGTTTTCATACCCCATGCCGATAAATTCTTCACCAAATTAATGTCAGCCTTGGCCTTGAGAATGTTTTATCCACTGAAAGGTGCACAGATTGAGAGCCTGTCCTGCACAGAAGCCTTGGGAGTCATGTCCTGTGGCAGAGCATGTGCTCTCTATCCACATTTCATCCCCACCTCCCTCTTTCACTCTTTTTTCTTTTCTTACTTCGAGATTATCGAGTCATATATAAAGGCTGCTCTAGCTGACCTGTGATGTGTAAGCAATACATGTGGGAAATCAGCATTTACTGTTATGTCTCTTGAGATATTAGTATTGGTTATTACAGCAGCCCTATATCATGATCTAAACTCATCTGTACATCCTCTTCCACTGTATTTTCACATATCCACTACTGATTACAATACACCCTCAAACAGTGGCTTATACTACCAATACTAAAGATATACAGTCCGGGCAGTGCTCATGTGCAGGGGTGCAGATAGCATCCCTCTGTTTCTTGCTGCATCAGAATACAACACAATGGTTAAGAAGATGTCTTTTATGCTCACATGTCTGTTACTTTTACCCAGAATCTCAACTAATCAGTAGCCAGAGGACTATAATATAGATGCTCATGGCTGTTCACTTTCCTCACAGTGTGGACCAGGGTCTCAGTAAAGAACACCCTCCCAGGAAGTTAAGCAGAAGCTCCATTGCCATATGTGACCTTCAGACACACCTTTGTATCACATCTCACTTCACATAACAGAGGAACAGCACTAATAAGACCATCTCACATCTAGATTCTAGTTCTCTACAAAGAAACAGAACCTATAAGATACATGTGTGTGTTTATGGAAAGACGAGATGGAGGAGATTTCAAAGTGATTGGCTCATGTTCTTTTCAAGCAGGCTTGCTGGACATCTGCAGAGCAGATTCACTGGGAGCTAAGTGACATCTTTGTCTGATGGTGTCTGCAGGAGGTAGAATTACTTCCAGAGGTCGTATGTCATAAGTCTCCTGAGACAAATTCCTAACTTCACAAGGAAGCTCATTAAAGTGGGTGTGTTTGTGTGTGTGTGTGTGTACATATATGCACTCATGCACACTCATGCTATGTGCTCATATCTAATTCAAAAATTTACAATGGACATCATAAAAAGTGGCTACTCTGTTAAACCACGCACAGGGCAGTGGTGGGAAAGGTGAAGCTGGGAAGTCTGTAATGCACACTTAACTTACAAAAACCTGAGTCACAATGAAAAACTATTAACTAACCTAGTAAGAAAGAAAATTTAATTTTCCTGCAATGTAAAAGTAAAAGAAAAATGAGTATGGTTAAATGGGAAAACTGACTGATACTTATGTGTCCTTAGAAATATGAATAATAAATCCAGAACTAAATAGATGAGTTCAAATTAGTCAGTTAGCAAAACAAAGCAATTATTTTCACATGTGCTTTAATCACATCATGAAGCACATATGAAAGAATTTCAGAAAGACACAAGGCCAAGGTTTGAAACTGAATTCCAAGTTCTGAGCACTGGCTTGGGCTTTCCCATTGTCTTTACACATACAGAAGGGTGAGCAAGAAGGATCTTAGTGTACTGGTTATGGCTCACAAAGTCTCAGTTGGGAATTATATAGTCTTCAGTCCTTCATGCTGATTCCAGACTTTTGATAGACAAATAACTGAATGAAAACTATCAGAAACTCCATCTTGCTTGAGATGATAACTGCTGTAGTCGAAGTTTTTTGTGTACCCTTGAAATCCAGCTCCTACCACTACCAGTCTCAACTTCCCCAGTTTGATGCTACAAGCAGGTTCAGCCTCATGAGATGGCTAGGCTGTGAAGACAGATCCCCTTTCGAGTGGGAGTAGTTTTTTAGTGAAAGAGACACAAGCAAGTCCTTTTAGGTCCTTCTCCCATGTGATACTATCTGGAGAATATGGTCACTTATGGACCAGGAAGTGGTCCATCACTAGCCACTGAATATGCTTTGCCCTTGATATTTGATTTAACTGTATGCAGGGCCTTGTCTTCCATTCTATACCAAAACCAAACCAAACCAAACCAAACCAAAAAACTCTACCACCACACCAACCAGACCATCACCAACAAAAACATTGTGTGCCTGTCAACTCAAGTTAATTTTTCTCATTTTTTAAATATGTGGACTTTAGTCATGCTGAAGTTTGTCCAATTTGCTCATGCTAATGCTGTCCTGGCCTGCTTCAGGAAGTATGGTAAGTGTGGAAAAGTTGACTTCTACATTGACAATTCCAAGTACTGTATATGCTTATAGTTACATGGTCCTTAGGATATAATAGCGTGATATACAATAATAAATATTCTCATGCCCATTAAACAAGTAGAGAGCAAAATACTTATATTTGGCATATTTATCTTTTAAAATCAAATCATTTAAGCACCTAAGGAAAAACTGCAAACAAAATCACATAGAAAACGCCATTTTAAGGGTTTATCAATCTGCCTTGAATCCAGTAAGACATTATGATTTACAGTCTCAGGAGAAGCAAACAATTACAGCACAAAACTCTCAAATAGGGACTTAGCAGAAGTATGCTTACTTAAGAGGAAAGAAAATATCACATGAGTGTCCTGTAATAATGTCAGGAAATGATGTACACAAGAAAGAATGCAGGATGATGAAGACACAAACTTACATATGCCATTTCTAGAAAAGCACAATTATGGACATGCTCAAATGTGTACACATACAAGTGTATGCACACACAAAATACATACATACACAAGAGAAAAAATGCCCCACTGAGTCCCGTGTCTCTGCCCATCCCACGCCAAGAACTAGTAAGACCACCAGGAGCTCAGATTTATTTTGTTTCTATTTTTCATTTTGGCCCTTTGATCTTTGTGTCTAACTGGCTCTCCCCAAAATTGTTGTCACATCCTTCATTTACACAGTTGGTCACATGACTTATCACATGACTCCATAATCCTCCAGGTTTTATTCCTAATCACTGCACAATTTCATATGTTCTCTCTCCCACTGTTTTTTAGATCTTCATGAGTAGTATTCTGATTTAGAATAATGGGATCTGGTGACTTAAATAGTTATATACTTTACAGATTTTTAATAAAAATCATTATTAATGTGTGTAAATAGTATTTTTAACTTTCTGTCTTAACTAAGCTATCGTTGAAGTTGATTAGTACTTAGAGTTTACTTGTCTATTCTTCTATGAGAAGCCTCTGAAACATGCAAGCTACAGGAATCAACTTGTCTAAGCCTTGAGTTTTCTATAGAAATGTATCAGGTACTGTTTGGTAATAGCTCATGCTTGTCTTATGCAATGTACTACAAGTTACATTTTTACATTGGTACTTTTGAAACCATATAGGACAAGATTTAACAGTAGTAACGTCAGAACATCTGCATCCTGAAGTCAGAAGCATGGCCTGGAATTATGGGAAAGCCAAACCTCGTATGTGCTTCCTAGATGTTTATGAGATAAAGGACTTAAAATAAATAAATAATTTAAATCACATCAGTTTTGGTTTCTTAATCTTTTAAGTATAGGTAACTATAAAAATTACAAAATGGATGATAAAAATTATAAAAAACAGGAGCATCAAAGGCATAATATTTTATATCAATACATATATGTCTTCCATAAATATTAATTTCAGAATATTCTCAGTTTTCTTGATTTTCTTGGTTTCTTACAGATTCAGTGCATTTTTTCCTGAAATATTCAATGCATTTCTGTTTCTTTTTGACATAAAACAAATTTAGTTTATGTTCCTTGTTCATACTATATGACTTATGTACATTTCTTGGTGTGCCTGACACTTTATTGATTATATCTTTCTGTAAACCCAGCCACACTGTGTGCATCTTTCAGAGAATCTGCCCACCCATTTGAGCCTTCTGAGGATGGTTACCACAATGCAGCTGTGTAAATATAGGCTGCTATCTTTGGTCACTTGTGTGAGCCAAGTCTAGGAGAAGAAGAAAGGGTTTCTGCTATCAGCCCACCCCTAAAAGACATAAACAGTATAGATTATTTTTTTCTTCAAAAAGAATGTTAGAGGCCATTGTCAGGCAAGAATGGGAAATCCCTGGGTTCCTCGAAGAGGTGTATTAATTCCTTCAGAACAAAAAGATTTCTTCCTTAAGGAGAAAGTAGTAATATTTAAATATTCAACAACATTCAAATATGTAAAAACAAGAAAAGACTATGTTAAACATTCAGATTTATCTGGTTTCATTTATAGAAAATTTAATCTGTTTGATGCAGTGCCCAGAAAAATTGCGTTTAGCAGTCACATCTCAAATGGCCTTGGACAATCCTAACTCAGAAAGCTGTTTGCTTCTAAATTCAAAGCAACGTATGTAGTGATGGTGAGAAAAATAGTTGGGTCCCTTTTGCTCATATTTGTAATTTGAATTAAAACATTTGTAAACTAAAAGAAAGCATAGAAGCAGAAAAGAATTTGATTGAGCACCAATAAACCATGTTGAATTGATTTATTGGTTGATTCGGTGCTCTTCCCTTCCGAGAGCATGTGCTGACAGCAAACACAGAAGGGGAATAAGGACCATAGGTGAAGGTGACATTGTAAAATGGCATGAGCCATTTAACAGCACATACTTAGCCCTGGGAAAAAAAGACCTCTCAGAAGGTGAAAAATGGTGGGTCCCAATAGACAATTAGCCAATGTCCAAGCAAGAACTTTCTGCTAATCTTTTCCAAAGTTTACCCTACTTATTTCCTAATTACTCTCATCCATTTCTTAGGCCTTCCCTAATTGACCATAAGCAATAAAAACCTATGGTACAGAATGAGGAATGTGCTTGCTCTGTTACACATAGGTATCAACCCCAGCTACCCTGCCTCAGCATTTCCTTCTCATGAAATAGAACCTTAACAACTATATTTTTTAGTCACCAGTTACCAATCAAGATGAAGCCACAATGTAACAAATTGATACACTGTTTTAAATAAATTCCTTGGAAATATTTTTTAAATGTGATACACACAGATCATAAATTTACCCCAAAATAAACTTCAGCTTGGTCTTATGGTGAAAATCGAATGATTTTTATAATCAGGACTATAATTCACATAGAGACAGAACCACATCTATAAAACGTATAGGTGCCCTTGACCACAGAAGACTTTCATCTCTGACTTATTCCCCTACCTTGACTTACTGACTATTTATCATCACAGAGAAATAAGGAGAGGTATAGAGGAGAATGAAGAGGAGAGGGGTCTTGCTGTGTCTATTTATTGTGGGATTAAGCCTAACTTTTTAGACCCCAACTATCTCTGTCTCTTTAATACTCATTCTCCAGTTTTGAGTTGACACCGGTACTCCCAGAACCATTCTTGCACATGATGACTACATCTCACCAAACAACCTGTGACCTGCTCTCCACCACATCTTTCAGGTTCTCTGTACCCTTAGTAGCATTAATCTACACCACACTATACTTTTGTCCTTGGCCCTCACTCTCGTTAAAGACACAAGAGTACTTTATCATCAGCCTTAGGACAAAAGTCTTGCCAGCTAGATGACTTTGTCTCTGGTTTCTACAGAAAGCTCACTGAATGAAGAAGAACATTTAAGGACTTTTCCCACCAAGAAGATCAGTCAAGTCTGTATTTATCATTTATGAACTGTGTGAACTTCAGCAGGTCATTTACTGCTACAGGTTTTCTTTTGTGTAGGATGAGAATGATAATGAGAAACTAGTGAGCTGAATCATGTATTAAATTGGACAGAGTTCTTGTTACATTGTAAGCATTTGACAAACCAATAATGATCTTTGTATTTTAATTATTGCTTACCTACATCTCATCTCATATCATAGGAATAACTGCATGCCTGAAAGCAAGACCTATCTAGAAAGGTTGTTTTACAGGAAGTCTCTCTTCTTCCATGTTTTTGCTGGCTTCTGGAAGACAGGGACACTGTCATTTTATCTCCCACACATGTTTATCTGTCTGTCTGTCTATCTATCCATCCATCTATCATCTAACTATCTTCTATCAAAAATATTTCTTTGGTGGATACTACAAAATATCTGGATGATGGATTGATATATTTCAGTACTTTGATATTGATCTTCTTGAGAGATATTTTACTTAAGTTTTACTCTTTTGACTTGTAAAACTTTTATGCCATACAAATGATTTTAGATTACAAATCCACCCCACCCCTACCTGATAGAGTCTCACAGTATATCTCCATCTGTACAGGAACTTTTTACATATACCAGGCTGGCCTCAAATTCACTGAAATATGCATACCTCTGCCTCCTGAAGGTTAGGATTAAAGTCTGGTCCTGGTCTCATTCTTTCAACAGGAATATTGACTGGGTATCTAAATTTGAAATTTCAATAACTTTTAAAAGTTATACACACACACATGCACGTGCACACATGCACACACTTGTTTATATTTTAGGGAACATGGTCCTCTGTCATGACATGCATGTGGATGTCAGAAGACAACTTGGGGGAGACATTTCTCTTCTATCTTGTATGGCTCAAGGTTCAAACTCAGGTTGTCAGGCTTAGTGGCACATATCCTTACTGATGGCGCCATCTTGCTAGGCCCTGAGAAACTTTTAATCTTTTTCTCTGCTTTCTTTACTTTAAGGCTGACTTTTTATCTGTGAAGCTATAATTATAGTGATAAGTGCTCATTGCATGTAATAAGTGGGTTTTCTAACTAATTAGCTAGTTAAAATTATCTAAAGGTTTCTAAATGTTCCTTCTTCTGATGTAGCTGCCATCTCTATCTCTTCATCTTTTTCACTTTTCTTTGACCTGAAAACAAACAAACAAACAAACAAAAGGATAAATGTGACCATGAGGTAATGTGAATGCCCAGAGATTCTTGTTATGGACCACAGGAAAGTGTACAGAAGAATATAGGGACTCGATATCTGCTGTACTCCACAGAAAATGTTCCCTGCATTTCCCTCCTCGTTTCTTAGGAAACAAGATACACTAATCTAAATATTGGGTTAATATAATGTTGTATTGGATGATAGACATGTTGAGGCACTAATCTTTTATCCCTAAGTTGAGTGTGGAGGTTGTGTGGGGAACCTGGGAGGAGAGGACCTGGGTTAATTGCTTCAAGTCACAAATAGCCTTCACATTATGTATTTTGTAAAGATAAATCATAATTTTCTACATGCATCATGATGTCAGGCAGAAATTAAACCACTGAACATAGATCTCTACAACACTGAGTCTATGCTAATTGACATCTATTGGTCTTCATTTATCTTTTTCTATAATATCTTAACCATTTATATCTCCTTTAAAGCAGCAGTAAAAAATCTGCCCATCTTGAGCTTACTGTGACATTTTATTGAAAAGCTTTCCCTGGGGAAATGTGAAAAAAGAGAGTGTTTCTCTTTTCAAAAGATGAGCTTCAGTGACAGACCAGAGAAATGATTCCACCCAAATCAGCTTAATGAGCCAGTTAGTTAGGGTTACTTACGGGAGCATGGGTGATGCCACAGTGGCCACATCCCCATAGAACTTACCTTCAGCTTATTTGACAACTTGAGAAAGCTGTGTTCTGGCTCCCCTTCCCCTGCTTGCCTGAAACCCATAGCAGAGTCTCTTCTCCTTACCAAGTCTTCATTTTTTCTTTAATTGTGGGGAGGGACTGAGTGAATCCTGAAACTTGGGAGAATGTTTTGGTTTATGAAATAACTATAAAACACATTTTCTTTGTGGTGCTATGGTTCCAAACCTTCCTCCCTCCATCCCCTTTATCCCTGGTTACAGCAATATTGCACTGAATAGCCTCATGAGTAATTATGCATTCTTATGGATAACTTCACAGGGGAAAAAAGAAATTGTTGGTTGAAAAATGTTAACATTTACCTGGACAAGGTAGTGACATAATATTTTTTAAAATTGTGAAATGAAAATAATATTTCAATAAATGATAAATTTTATTCAGAATCTTTAGACAATATGGAATACAATTTATGTTTTTATCTTTTATAAGTCTCATTTTTCTGCCTTCACATCTTTGGCTTTGAAATTGAAAGCAAAGACTGAACGATCTAAAATACCACCATGCAATGAGGTCAATATGGAGAAACACTTACTGTAAAGCATGGTCACTGGATGTTTTGCTGTGTATGTCACTTAATTAAGTGATTTTATGGCCAGGAAAAAACATGTCTGACTATCTCTGAGCAAACCTACCAAATGTGAATTACTAACATGTGCTGCTGCTGAAAACAGAGAAACAGACTCATCTCATGATGCTGCAGTTTGTGTTCCTCTGGCTTCATATTTTGCAAGAATGAGCTAGAAATATGAGTCAAACATCTAAAACCCTACACACTCTCTATCTCAACAATTTAAAATATTTTTATTAGGACATTTGCCACAAGATTATTCAGAATAGAAAAATCTGGGGAAAAAAACAAATTACCAATACTAAAATGATATCAAATAGCTCATTTGGCTATTTTAAATATCTTTAAAGAAAAAAATTTACAAAAAGAAAATCATGCCCAAACTGCAAACTACAACCACTGAACAGCTTGAGAACAGAAACATCTTGGACTGACTCCTTGGATCCCATTCCCCCTAGAGGAACACCTGACTCAGTCTTGAGGTTGTGGGGAGAAAACTGGATCTGCCAGGAGTGGAGACTGAACAAAGCAATATTGGGACAGTGGGACCTTGGGACCCCCTGCCGCCTACCTGGGGGGGGGTGGAGTTGTTGTGGAGAAGAGAGAATGATCTGATGTGTTGGGAGGGAGAAAGTACCTTGAATAAGGATATACAGGATAGAAAGTGTGACTTCTTTGTTCATAATAATAATAATAATAAAAAGAAAATGAAAAAAAGAAAAAATTTACTTAGATTAAAATAATCTTTGCAATAATAAAAGACAAGGCAGATATGAAAGCATATTATATGACCCATATTTTACAGTAAATCAGATGATCTTTACCAAAAAATTATGAGTATACTAGATGCTTAAGATTATACTTGAACTATTACTTTTATTTCTCCTCATTTTGGCAGAATAAGTTTTTGTGCCTTAAATAACTATTTTTATGCAGTCTGAAAAAGAATATAATACTGAGTCCATGATAAAAAACAAAATACTAAGGACCCACATTTAAATTTTATAAAGACATTATAGACCTTTAGTGAAATATAAGTAAATTTGGGAGAAGGTTGAAAGCCTAATAAATAAGTACTGAAAACATATAAGTAGATAAGGACCTCTATGTAAGAAAATATTACTTCTCTCCAAATTAATCTATATCAAATCCAGTCAAAATCAAAGCAAATCTATGCATATGTGCATGTGAATATGTCAGTTTTGACAAGATATCTATAATTTGTGTCAGAAGTACAAAAATCAGACCAACATATTGGCTTCATGGGCTTGCAGTCAGGCCTGAAGACCTGAGTTCCAACCCTGCAATCCATGTTATAGAAGAAGGAATGTGAGATCTGAAACTGTCATCTGACCTTCACAGGCATGCCCACCAGTGCCTATATGTATGGACAAATGTGAAAATAAAATTTTAATAAAGGTATTATTTTTAAGTGCAACCATCTAAAATTACTAACAAGACCCTTTCAAAATAGTTAGAGATGATGAAGGGTTGGACACCCACAGTGATCCATTATAAAAGACAAAACCTAATGACTCTCTTTATTAGATACCAATAATATTTCAGAGCAGCTAAATGGGTTTTAGTAGTATTTGTGAGCAAAACACCTGGATGTTCACAAGGAGATGAGAAATTTACTCCCTTCTCACTGTATCCCTAAACTAATTCCAAGTGCTCACATATCCAAATTATGAATTTCTGGGATTAAAACATTGAACAGTGTCTTTATGACCTTGCTGGAGGCAACAATTTTCTAAACAAAGCACAGTGAAAAGCAGAAACCATTAAGGAATTTGCTTAGGTATTGCTGAACTAGATTATAATTAAGGTCAGATTGAGAAATGGCATCATTAAGGCAGAGATATAAAGAGTCATAAAATTCAACAATGTGATTGCTACACAGATGTCACAAATAGATTCACTACCAGAACATGTATACATCTAAAGACATTCAGAAATAAAAGGATAAAAATCAACAATATAATATTTAAAAGTCAGCCAAGTCCTTTAAAATCATGTTTAGTAAGTAAATAATCAAATGACCAACCAACATGTATCGCGGTACGAACCCACCATGAGATATGTTTTAAATGAGGTTTATTTTGTGAGAATCACTTACAAAACAGAGAAGGTTTTAAGAAACGGTGAAGGGGTAAGGTTGCAGCGTGCCGGAGCATTTCTAATGAAAGCTCCTCACCCACATGCTGCACTTCCGAACACCCGGGAACTGCAAACCGCCCGGAAGCCAAGTCATCAGTCCGAAAACCTTGCCACTGGTCCGGAACTCTCGTGAGAGGTCCCGGCCCTGTGTGAGAGAATGCCAGCTTCCTGTCCTGGTCCTCTCCCTTGGTGGTCTACTTCTGGAACTCTTTCCAGTTGACCATGCCCCACTCGGCTCCAGCCCTCTGACACGATCCGTTCACATGTATAGTTCCTGATTTCCCAATACAACCATGTTCAAATTCACAAGTTCAAATGCCAGTTGAAACCAGCTCAAGTATTTCACAACCACAGACAGCCAAAACAAAAGCAAGCAAGTAAACAGACCACATTAAATGCTGCACGAGTTAGTGACACTATAGACTAGCCAGAACTCCTCCACGTTCTTGATGGGAATGCATGTTGATATAAGCTGTCTTCTCTCCCTCATCCCCCCTCTCATTTCCCTCTTTTCCTTTCTTTTCCTATCTGCTTACGTAGCCTAGCCTATGAATTCCTGTCAACATAAACCATAAAGTGGATGTTTCTGCAAGAATATAATAGCCTCAAATTGAAAATAACTCAAGCATTTGTCATGAATGGAATTAAGATACAATTAGACACTTTCATACGGCAACTGTAAATTGTAGCTGCATGCAACATTTATGACAATTTTTCTGAATGGATTCAATAAAGAAACAGTCATATGCTGCATTAATCAATTTTATAAAGCTAAAATATTGTGGTGGAATGTTCTGTTGTATGTAATTTTGCTATATGGAAATTGAAACATTTCTTTTTAATTAAACAAAAAAGAGAAAATGTGGTGGAATGTTCTTTGCACCTTGTAAATAAAGTACTATTTTGGCCTATGCACAGCACCATAGAAGTGGGTAGAGGATCAGAGCACAGGCAGGTAGGAGCAGGGCAGAGTGAAGCCAGTCTCCATCTGACCCCCGAAGAAGCAGCATGTAGGAATCCAGGTGAGCTACGGGCTGTGGGCCACGTGGTGGAAAGATAAATGAAAATGGGTTCAATTAAGATGAAAAAGCTAGCTAGTAATGTGCATAAGACATGGGCAAACAATATAAAATAATATAAGCATCCGATTCATTTCTTTGGGGGATGAAAACCACAGACCAGACCCAAAACAGGCCAAAAAAAAAACTTTATATAACAGATGGCACCCAACGTGGGGCCGAACACCCACATAAAGCCTGAAAAAGTTTAAAAAGCTTAAAGAGCATTCTTGATCACTGAAACAGGGCCAAAAGTGGCTTTCTAAATTGTGTATTTAAATTGATTTATGGTACAGAGACAGCGTGGTGTTCAGGCAGAAATTTAACAATGGCACGTCCACGGCACACAGCTTAAACTCATACGTTTCGTGAAAGGCTTGGCATAAGTGTGATTGATTTAAGGTTTTTGCTTATACTGAACAAAAAGAAAACAGTTATAAAAAGGTTTTCTGGTAGCAGCATTTTCTGAGTCCGCTCTGGTTGCTGGCAGTGGCAGAGCAGTGCAGGCTCCTCCCCCATATTGAAACACAGCCAAAAGGGGCAGAGCCCGCAATTAAAGTGATACGACATTTTAAAAGCTCTTTGAGTTAAAAAATGATTAAAATTCTCAATAAGACAGATTTAGACTCACAAAACCTCTAAACGGAAAACAATGTATGTAAAATACGCATGAGCTTCAGAGAGAGAGAGAGAAAAAGGATAAAAAAAAAACCTTTAAAAAAATAAAAAATAAAGCCACATAAAGATGACAGATAAAAAGGCCACATAAAGATGACAGATAAACAAAGAGTCTAGATTAGGGTTATTGAGTTTACTTTTAATTTTTTAACTTTTAATGAGCTAATTGCAGAGAGACTATTGATTGCTAAGGCTGCTAAGTTAAACCAATACTTATATTTTAAGATGTCTTGACTTTAAAATCTGTTTATAAAAATATGTTATTTAAAAAAAGAGTTTCTGCTTTTATCTCCACAGAAGATCAAAACCTGTAGATTGTTTCTAGGCAAATGTGGTTCCATTTTCCAAGGCTACCTAAAATTCTCTGATGAAAAAATCAACTTCCAAGATGGCCAGTTGAGATAATCCAGCTTCAAAACCCCATGAGATCAATGTCCTTTGACAGCATAAAGCAATAAAAGAAAAAAGCCTCATCCAATTTCCCCAAAAATATTACTTATTAATGTTTGTTTTCATTATAAATGGTTAATAGTCATAGTCAATCTTAAAAAAAAAGGGAGGAGGAGGATAAGATATAAAAATGATTAGAAAAGATAAGTAGATTTTGATTCATTGATATAAACTTAAAGTCAATTTTGTTATGCTGTATATATTTTTCTACTGTTGATTAAGGTATGATGCTGATATAACTCATTTAAAATTATAATGTGTAATTAAAAAATACAGATTAATAGTCATCTATGATAATCAAACTTATAGTCATGTTAGTTAAGTTTTTATAGGTATGGAAAGATATATTTCAATTAGATAGATTGTCTTCAAACACTTCCAAGACATAAAAAATACGACATTTAAATTATTTTAAGAACTTAGACTTTTCTAGACAGTGAGACAGGTCTGTTCCTGACAGCACCAATGTATTTCAAGAAAATGATAGACATTAAAGAAACTTCATGTGAAATTTACTTTGTGGCAACAGTTAGCCACTGAACGAAAAACTGTTCTGATATTGACTGCTTGATAATATGCTGCATAAACTAGACATGCAGGTTCCATAGAAAAATGACCTCTAAACGTTGGCAAAACAAGCCAACATAGTCCTTCAGGTTCCTGCTTTGCAGAAAACATCACCAAGCATTCTTCAAGACACAAGGAGAAGCGACTGATAGACTGTGTCAGATTTCCTGCATCACTGCAAGGTTGGCCACAGACTTTGGGCCATATAGGCTAAAGATAGATGCCCCAACATTACAAAAAAACTTTAGATAACTGTCCAGACAGATAAATGTCATCTCTGTCATTTTCTAGTCTTTAGAACTTGCTTGCACTTCCTGTTTATTTGCATAATATTATATCCTTCTGTGGTCTTTGATGTGGTTAAAGGTTTAATAATTATAGATATAGTTCTTTTTAGTTTAAAAGATATATTAGATTTAAAACTTTAGACTCACAATGATAAGATAACTAATAAAATATTCTTTTTAATTTTAAAATACAAATAAACTAGACATTGTGAGTAATTCTTGCTTGAGAGCTGTTCTGTTGTATATAATTTTGCTATATGAAAATTAAAACCTTCCTTTTTAATTAGACAAAAAAGAAAAAATGTGGTGGAATGTTCTGTTGTAGGTAATTTTGCTATATGGAAATTGAAACCTTCCTTTTTAATTAAACAAAAAAGAGAAAATGTGGTAGAATGTTCTTTGCACCTTGTAAATAAAATATTGTTTTTGGTCTATGCACAGCACCGTAAAAGTGGATAAAAGATCAGAGCACAAGCAGATAAGAGCAGGGCAGAGTTAAGCCAGTCTCCATCTGAGCCCCAGAAAAACAACATGTAAAAATCCAAGTGAGCCAGGGGCTGTGGGCCACATGGTGGAAAGATAAATAAAAATGGGTTAAATTAAGATGAAAAAGCTAGCTAATTATGTGCATAAGACATGGGCAAACAATATAAAATAATATAAGTGTCTGATTCATTTCTTTGGGGGATGAAAACCACAGACCAGACCCAAAATGGGCCAAAAAACTTTATACAACAGTTATATGCCTTCATAGTTCTTAGAAGGGGAATAAATGTAATGACAATATTTTATTTCTAATTTAGGGGTTAGATGTATGGCACATTCTCTTATTAAAAATAACTTATTAAGTCAAATACTTGTGTGTATTATATTAAATACATTTATATGTTAAGAAAAAGGTAAATAAATCATTAATGTGTATACATACAATTAACTTGTAGAAGGGTGAATTAGAATGTGATAAGTTTCTTTTTCCAGTGTGGGGGAAGTGACGTTATCATAAAACTGTATGTATCCTCAAAATTTTGTATATGAAACCTGAGACCCTTAATGGAATGCAGATATTGAATATGTCTTGTTTTTGTATTTGAGATTCATGATCTCTGAGGTGTCTCTTATATTTTAACTGGCCCAGCCTAGTTGCTGATTGTGCTGCCAAGGCCTCAGCTTTCTGCCTGACTCCAGCTTGCTTCACACACAGAGTGTAAGGTGAGATGTCTGAGCTGGCTACCTTTCAGAACTGTCCTGTACCTCCAAGTCTCAGGTCTTGGTCCACACCAGCCATCCTGATAAGCTTCCAGCCTGGGTTGATGAAACAAAATCACTGATAAAAAGTTTAATGACTTATATTACAAACAGCAATGGATTTTTGTCTCCATTCTGGATTTTTAATAAATTATCCAGAACAATAACAAAGAAGTGTGTCTACCACAGAGGGAAACAGAAATATCTCAGCTTTAGTTCAAATGTCAAAAATGCTAGGAAGTTTAAAAAAGATTGGCTTTTAAATACACATACATATTAAAGGAACTTTTTTTCAACTACACAGTTCTCAGTCTAAATTAAAAACCCATAGAAATATGTGTTTAATATATATATACTTGTATATGTATATAAATGAACAATAACAATGCAAATGAGATTAATAATTACATTTTTTAGGGCAGACATAGACTGTTGTGAAATCTGCAATCAAACCTCTGTCCATTGTTCTTAGTTGCTATTCTGCTCTAGGTGCAGAATATTGCAGAAAAATGCTGACTTAGATCTTTAGGCATATGTTTTTTTTGAGCTTTAAGATTTTTTACTTAAAACAATTTGAAAGTTCATAGAAATCAGAAAAATCATATTCCTGGGTAGATTTGGCTCACAGATATCATTCATTTGTAACTTCTCCTAAGTGGCATGTTTTATTTAAAAAACAAACAAAAACAGCAAAAAACTGTAGAGTGTTCCTGATGGGAATATCTGCAGAGCCCAGTAGAGCACACAAGTCTAAGGCCAACCAAGACATTAACTGGTTTTCTCGATTTAGATAGTAAGTTTAGATAAACATACCTAGGTATCCATTTATTCATTAGTTTAAGGAGCATTTACCAAAAATGCTGGTATCCAGACACATTTCAGTTTGGTTTCGTGAGAAGGATTACTTAATCATTTTTGGTAGCTCACCAAATGCATACAAGTTCCCAGCCAGGAAAGGCTTGCTTTCTGTGATCATAGTCCCCCCAGATTTAAGACTCAGCATTAATGACATCTATGGTCCCTCTCTGGGAAAACATTTTGGCAGCTATTTTTAACAGGAATTATTTGGAAACTAGCTGTAGATCCAAAGGGAAATTAAGTCTGTGAAGGCTGGCCTTTAAACAAAGGTCTTGTCATTGCTTAATTCAAATTTAATACAGTGAATGATAATGGAGAAAAAAATCTTATCAGACAGATGAGTTAAATAAATCAAGACTGATATTTAGAAGTAGAAACAGAAGCTAGGGATGTAATCCCAAGTGACAAGAACCTCAAATTTCCCAACATAGCCTAAGTGACTCCACTGCTAGTCTTCCCAGTTTGTTGTTTCTGTTTTAAAGGAAAATAGCATCAAGACTAAAATATAAATCATCCCAATTATAATAGTAAGTAATCATTGGAGTATTTTCTTCTCTTTTCCCACTGCATGGTTGTTGCTGCCCTTGATGTTACCATCTCTGGTTTCTAGTTTTTCCTCGAATATACAGATCAAACTTTAATAAATATTTTCTTCTTCACAGAAGCACTCAGGAGCCCAAACATTAATTGTTTTTAATGACAGTAATTACTCTTTTGTACAATCAACTCTCTAAGCTACTTGGGGGCTTCCCGGAGAATCTGAAGTTGCCAGCTCAAGGCATGTTGAATAAAGAGCCAGAGTGGATCCTTTCCTGGAACCGGATTGTGTCTTTCTGAACTCTGTTTACAGAATTTGATTTATTTCCCCTTCAGTTCCAAAAGAGCTGGTGACAAAGAAAAATGAGTGCATTCTTTAGAAATCTAGAGGTCAAGATCACAAGACAAAAGGGCCTGATAGTTTATTCCTTCTTATCAACATTTTGTACAGAAGAGAAAATACTGCTAAATTTCCCTGAAATTAGGTAGTCAAAATTGTAACTGAGTATGGATGTGTAATGACAAACTTGGACAGAACTTTATTTGGGTGGCCCTCATTCTTAATGGAAAGGACAGGCCACACTGGGTCACACTTTCCCTGATGCTTCTGGAACTTCCAAGCCCCATTTCCTTTCCCTATAGCTGCTTGTCTGGCCTCACACCTGCAGAATTACAAGAAAAATGATGGCTTAGTGAGAACATCATGTGCATTGCTGCTTCCTCCATTTCTTAGCTCCTATAGTCTCTATGAGAAGAACATCTTTGAAAGCCACCCTGAATTACAAAAAGGGTCTGGTTTTGGCATGAGACTTCAAGCTAGATAATAGATCCCAATATAACCATCCAATAATTTTCTTGTCTCTGGAATGAAGATAAATATCCACCCAACATTCACTGTAATAAGTGAGAGAAAGGAATGGTACATTATGCAAAAGAAATTCCTAGTCAATAAAAGATTAATTTGAATTCTTATGACAAATAGTATCTTGAATTTATTACAAATCTGTTTGGAAAACCTTACGACAAGAGAAACTGAATTATCAGCAAATGTCTCTATTATTAGGAGAAAAGAACAGAACAGTAGAAAACACTGATATTATTTCCAAAGTATACACAGACATGAAAGTATGAAATTCACCAAAGTAACCCAGCACATAAGCATCTTTATCCTGCAAAGGAATACCAAAAAGAAAATTTCATTTCAAATTAAATTATACATAAAGTTAGGTAAATTAAGTTTTTCAGTTGAAAATAGTCTTGGTTCTTAAAAGTCCTAATATTTAGAATGTGAAAAATGTAATATTTTAAATACTCATGATAGTCTGTTTAACTGTCATGTGGGTAAATCACTAGTTTTACTTTTTAGAGTCATGAGACATCTACTAAGCAAGATTAAACCTACTCTCTGTACTGGCAGATTGACAGTTTCTACTTTTATTGAGAAAGTATAGGAAAATGTACATATGTACTTTTATAATTTGGGGACTGATGTTAAAAATACCTATAGAACGGATACACACTATCAGTATATAAATCATAAGTTTTTTCAAGGTGATATACTCACACAACCAGCATCCTGTTAAACAGCCATAATTCCAGAGACAGAACTTTCAGTGATTTTGCGAATTCAAGGTTGGCTACCAAGTAGAGTAGTACCCACCTTTAATCCTAACCTGGATGGGAAACAGCTGGCCAGAAGGATGTTTAAGATGGAGTAGGAAACCAGGAGAGGAGAAGTGGCTGAGGAAGTTGAAAAATAGCTGGAGGAGATTTGACTGTGGTGTTTCCTCTCCCTGATATATCAACCTTTCACCAATATTTGGCTCTGAGTCTCTCTCAATAAAATTCTAATTCATGCTACAAATAATCCTCAAATTGTTCTACACAGTAGAAACAGAAAGAAGTCTTTTTATGAGGCTACAGTCACCCTGATACCCAAACCACCCAAAGATGCAACAAGGAAAGAGAATTACAGACCAATATCCCTCATGAACTTTGATGCAAAAATTCTCAAAAAACCCCCTGGCACACCAAATTAAAAAACATATCAAAAAATTTCATTCACCATGATCAAGTAGGCTTCATCCCAGAGGTGTAGGGAGGGTTCAACATATGAAAAACTGTCAATGTCATCCATCATATAAACAACATGAAAGAAAAAAAATGATCATATCATTGAATGATGAAAAAGTCTTTGACAAAATCTCACACTACTTCATGATAAAACTCCTGGAGATATCAGAGATACAACAAACACACTTTAGCATAATATAGACAATATACAGTAAGGTGACAGTCAACATCAAACTAAATGTAGAGGAACTCAAAGCAATCCAACTAAAATCAGGGAAAAAGACAAAACTGTCCATTCTCCTCTTACCTATTCAATATAGTTCTTGAAATTTAGCAATAAAACAACAAAGGGAGACCAAGGGGATACAAATTGGACAGGAAGAAGTCAAACTCTCATTATTTGCAGATGATATGTAATGAATCTCAAAATTCTACCAGGGAACTCCTATTGCTGATAAACACCTTCAGCAATGTAGCAGGATGCAAGATTAACTAAAAAAAAATTAATAACAGCTTCCAGGACCAGGTGCTGTCTGCAGAGTAAGTCCCAGAGCACTCTGTAGCATGCACAGATAAAGTCTGCCTGTCACCATACCCACAGCTGCTGCTGAGGGAATTTGCACGGCTACCCACCTCTACCTCCAACTGGGAGAAAAGATAACTTCTGGGGTCTCTGAAGGACAGATGCAGACCCTGCCCAGAGAGGTGACAGGAGGCACACAAGTCCAAGTGCCACAACTGACCAAGAGCCATCTAATCGTGAACCACTGAAGCCATGGGCAAACGTCAGTGCAAAAAATTACATAATAATACAAAGAACAACATGGTAACTCCAGAAGAGAGTGGCGATCTTACAAATACAAGACCTGAACTGAGCAACGAAGAGGAAACAGAAGGAAGCAACACCAAAAATTCCTTTTTGATGATCATCGAAGCTCTCAAAGAAGATATGAAAAATAGCCTTAAAGAAATAGAAGAGAATACAAACAAAAAATTGGAAGAGATGAACAAATCTATGAAAGAAACATGCCAGGAACCAAAAGCTGAAATGGAAGCAATAAAAAAGGCACAAAGTGAGGCAAAGATGGAAATAGAAAATCTGAAGAAAAAAGCTGGAACCACAGATACAAGCATAACAAACAGAGTTCAAGAGACGGAAGATAGAATCTCTGAAGTGGAAGACTCAGTAGCTCAAATAGATATATCAGTCAAAAAAAATAGTAAAACTAAAAAAGCCATAACTCAAAATGTTCAGGAAATCTGGGACACCATGAAAAGACCTTACTTGAGATTAATAGGAATAGAAGAAGGAGAAGAATACCAGCTCAAAGGCACAGATAATGTTTTCAATAAAATCATAGAAGAAAACTTCCCTAACCTGAAGAAGGAAATGCCTACAAAGATACAAGAAGCTTACAGAACACCAAATTGACATGACCCCCCCAAAAAGTCAGCGTGCCACATTATAGTCAAGCCACAAAACATACAAAACAAAGAAAAAATTTTGAGAGCTGCAAAAGAAAAGGGCCAACTCACATATAAAGGCAGACCCATCAGAGTAATGCCTGACTATTCAGTGGCAACGACGAAAGCTAGAAGGGCTTGGTCAGAAGTTATACAGACGCTAAAACAGCATGGCTGCCAAACTAGAACACTATACCCTGCAAAATTATCAATTACCATAGATGGAGTAAACAAGGTATTTCAGGACAAAGTCAGACTGAAAGAATATCTATCTACCAATCCAGCACTACAGAGAGTATTAGAGGGAAAACTCTAACCTACGGACCCCAGATACACCCACAAAATCACAAACAAACAATAATTCCACAGAAGAATACCCTAGAGAAAGGAAATACAAACAAGTTACCACCAAAAATGGCAGGAAATATGAATCAATGGTCACTAATTTCCCTTAATATCAATGGTCTCAACTCTCCTATAAAACGTCGCACACTAACAAGATGGATACAACAACAGAAGCCATCCTTCTGTTGCCTTCAAGAAATACACCTCAACCGCAAAGACAGACACAGGCTTAGAATAAAGGGTTGGGAAAAGATTTTCCAGTCAAATGGTCCTAAGAAACAAGTGGGGGTTGCAATACTAATATCTAACAAAGTAGACTTTAAGCTAAAAGCAATTAAAAGGAACCAAGATGGTCACTACTTATTCATCACAGGAAAAGTTGGTCAAGAGGAGATTTCAATCTTAAATATTTATGCCCCTAATATAAGGGCGCCTACTTATGTAAAAAGAAAAACTGCTAAAGCTCGAATCCCACATCAATTGTTACACCCTAACAGTGGGAGACTTCAATACCCCACTTTCAACCCTAGATAGATCAACCAGACACAGTCTCAACAGAGAAATAAGGAGTCTAAAAGAGGTTATGATGCAAATGGATTTAATAGATATCTACAGAAGCTTCCACCCAAACGCAAAGGAATATACATATTTCTCAGCTCCTCATGGAACATTCTCCAAAATTGACCACATAATTGGTCATAAAGCAAATATCAACAGATACAAAAAATGGAAATAATCCCTTGTAACATATTGGACCACCAGGGCCTAAAGTTAGAGTTCAACAACATCAAAACCCAAAGAAAGCCTACCAACTCATGGAAACTAAACATCACTCAGCTGAACCATCTCTGGGTCAAGGAAGAAATTAAGAAAGAAATCAATGTCTTCCTAGAATTCAATGAAAATGAATCTACAACGTACCCAAACTTGTGTGACACAATGAAAGCAGTCTTAACAGCACTAGACGCCTATATGAAAAACCCAGAAAAATCCCACACTAGAGACCTAACAGCTCAGCTGAAAGCCTTAGAACAATTAGAAGCAAACTCACCTAGAAGGAGTAGATGACAGGAAATAATCAAACTTAGAGCTGAAATCAATACAATTGAAACAAAAAGAGCAATACAAAGAATCAACGAATCTAAGAGTTGGTACTTTGAGAAAGTTAACAAGATAGATAAGCCCTTAGCCAAACTAATCAAAAAACAGAGAGAGAGTGTTCAAATCAACAAAATCAGAAATGAAAAGGGGAACATAATAACAGACCCCCAGGAAATACAGAGAATTATCCGATCATATTTTGAAAATCTGTATTCCACAAAAATGGAAAACCTAGAGGAAATGGACAGCTTTCTGGGAAGGTACCATCTACCAAAATTAAATGAAGATCAGATTAATTACCTAAACAGGCCTATAACCCTTAAGGAAATTGAAGCTGTCATTAAAAACCTCCCCCAAAATAAAAGCCCTGGTCCAGATGATTTCAGTGCTGAATTCTAACAGACATTCAAAGAAGAATTACTACCGTTACTCCTCAAACTATTTCACATAGTAGAAACTGAAGAAATATTGCCAAATTCCTTTTATGAGGCCACAATTACCCTAATAGCCAAGCCACTCAAGGACACAACAAAGAAGGAGAATTACAAAGCAATTTCCCTCATGAATATTGATGCGAAAATTCTCAACAAAAGTTTGTCAAACCGTATACAACAATATATAAAAGATATCATTCACTATGACCAAGTAGGCTTCATTCCAGAAATGCAGGGCTGGTTTAACATACGAAAAACTGTAAATATTATCAATCATTTAAACAAACTAAAGGAACAAAACCACATGATCTTATCCTTAGATGCAGAAAAAGCCTTTGACAAAATTCAACACTCCTTTATGATTAAAGCCCTAGAGAGATCAGGAATACAGGGAGAATACCTAAATATAATAAAGACGATTTACAAGAAGCTGACAGCCAGTATCAAACTTAATGGAGAAAAACTCAAAGCAATCCCACTAAAGTCAAGAACTAGACAAGGATGTCCTCTCTCCCCTTATCTATTCAATATAGTTCTCGAAGATTTTGCTAAAGCAATAAGAGAACAAAAAGAGATTAAGGGGATACAAATTGGAAAAGAAGAAGTGAAGCTATCTTTATTTGCAGATGATATGATTGTATACATAAGTGACCCACAAAATTCTTCCAAGGAACTGCTACAGCTGATAAACACCTTCAGCAATATAGCAGGATACAAGATTAACTCAAAGAAATCAGTAGCCCTTCTATACACTAAAGATAGAAGAGCTGAGAAAGAAATAAGGGAAACATTGCCCTTCATAATAGCTGCAAATTGTATTAAATACCTTGGAATAACTATACCCAAAGAAGTAACAGACCTATTTGACAAAAATTTTAAATCACTGAAGAAAGAAATTGAAGAGGATATCAGAAAATGGAAAGCTCTCCCATGTTCCTGGATTGGTAGGATCAATATAGTAAAAATGGCAATTCTACCAAAGGCAATCTCAGATTCAATGCACTGCCCATCAAAATCCCAACATAATATTTTTTGGAACTTGAAAGAACAATACTCAACTTCATTTGGAATAACAGGAAAGCCAGGATTACCAAAACAATTTTACTCAACAAAAGAACCTCAGGAGGTATCACCATCCCTGACTTCAAGTTACACTATAGAGCTACAGTAATAAAAACAGCCTGGTAAAGGCATAAAAACAGACTTGTGGACCAATGGAATAGAATTGAGGATCCAGACATTAACCCAAAAACCTATGAACACCTGATCTTTGACAAAGAGGCCCAAAATATTCAATGGAAAAAAGATAGTGTATTTAACAAATGTGTTGGCATTGCTGGATGGAAGTATGTACAAAAATGCAAATAGATCCAAGCCTGTCATCCTGCACAAAACTCAAATCCAAGTGGATCAAAGACCTCAACTTAAACCCAGCCACTTTGAACTTGATAGAAAAGAAAGTGGGAAATACACTTCTACGAATTGTCACAGGCGACCACTTCCTAAATATAACACCAGTGGCACAGACACTAAGACCAACAATCAATAAGTGGGATCTACTGAAGCTAGGAAGCTTCTGTAAAGCCATGGACACTGTCAATAGGACAAAACAACAGACTACAGAATGGGAAAAGATTTTCACGAACCCTACAAGTGATAGAGGATTGATCTCTAAGATATATAAAGAGCTCAAGAATCTAGAGCCCAAAACCTTGAATAACCCAATCAAAAAATGGGGTACAGATCTAAAAAGGGAATTCTCAGCAGAGGAACTACGAATGACTGAAAGGCACCTGAAAAAGTGCTCATCATCTTTAGCCATCAGAGATATGCAAATTAAAACTTTGAGATACCACCTAACACCTTGTGGATTGACTAAGATAAAAGGCACAGATGACAGCCTATGTTGGAGAGGATGTGGAGCAAGGGAAACACTCCTCCATTTTTGGTGGGAGTGTAAGCTTGTTCAGCCACTTTGGAATGCAATATGGCGGTTTCTCAGAAAATTGAGAATCAATCTCCCCAAGGACCCAGCAATACCACTTCTGGGTGTATACCCTAAGAGGCACATTCACACTCCAAAGGTATTAGCTCAACTATGTTCATAGCAGCCTTATTTGTAATAGCAAGAACCTGGAAGCAACCTAGATGTCCCTCAACTGAAGAATGGATTAACAAACTGTGGTACATCTACACAATGGAGTACTACTCAGCAGTAAGAAAAAATGATATCCTAAAATTTGCAGGCCAATGGATGGATTTGGAGAATATCTTCCTGAGTGAGGTATCATAAACTCAGAAAGATAATCAGGGGATGTACTCACTCATTAGTGGTCTCTAAATAAACAAACAAGAAAAAAGCCAAGCATTCCCAAACTGCAAACCACAACCACTGAACAGCTTGGGATCAGAAACACCCTGGACTGACCCTTCAGATCCCACTCCAACTATAGGAACATCTGACTCACTCTTGAGGGAGGGTGGACAAAACTGGATTTAGCCAGGAGTGGAGACTGATCCAAGCATTATTGGG
This sequence comes from Sigmodon hispidus, assembly GCA_004025045.1. Taxonomy (NCBI): domain Eukaryota; kingdom Metazoa; phylum Chordata; class Mammalia; order Rodentia; family Cricetidae; genus Sigmodon; species Sigmodon hispidus. The sequence continues at coordinate 26,092 of PVIH01009549.1, forward strand.
TCAGTGGGACCATAGGACTGTCTGCTCCCTGCCCAGGGAGGGGATGGGGAGTTGCGGAGAAGTAAAATGACCTGTTGTGGTGGGAAGTGAAAGGGACCCTGAATAAGGATATACAGGGATGGAAAAAAAAAATTCAGAGGGAAAGCTGAACACAAAGTAAATATATGCGTAGCAATCTTATTTGCATTATCATCCTTGATAAGTCATGCTTATGATTTTTATCTTCTTTATAGTTATTGTTAACTTATCAGCATTTTAAATTCATTTTACCATTTTTCTTGATAAATACAAAATAAAGAAAAAAAAGAAGGAAAACTAGGGCACAGTCACAAAGTAAAGCAAAACCAAAGTTCAACTGTAAATAACTCAGTATCTAATATCTGGGATCCACTCATGATCTTCTGGGCTCCTCCAAAGGTCTTAAAACACTTCTCTAGCTTTATTCTCTACAGTACACACAGCCTGTCTTCTTGGTTCAATCTGTCCTTCCACCCTACCACTGTTGCTGATTTGGCAATCATCCCAGGTGCCTACCATCTCCAAAATACTGGGATCTCTTGCTGAAACTGGGCTTTTCTTTCATCAATAGCCTTTCAAAGGCTCTTTTCATGGTGAAAGTTTCAACTTCTCTTCATGACGCCTTCGGACCTTCATCTGTTATTCTGATTGTCATTTCACCAATGGCCTCTCTTGGCCTCTCAGTGCCAGACTTCGGCTACTCTCCATGACTTCTTCATACCTTCAAAACAAGTACTGCCTGGGAGATAACTACACAGTACCAACTTCAGCTGCCAGCACAAGGCACAACACAGGCTGTGACAAGTCTTTCTCTGTACCACCAGCTACTCAATAATGACATTGAGACTTTTTATTAATTATGAAATCTCAGCCTTGTTCCTAACTAGCTCTTATAACTTAAATTAAATTAACACTTTTATATTAATCTATATTCTTTCACATAACATCACCTCTCTTCCATTTAATATCTCCTGTTTCCTTTTTATGTCTCTTTCCCAGAGTCCTCTCTGTCTCTGGAAATCTCACTTATACCTCCTGCCTAGCTATTGGCTGTTCAGATTTTTATTACACCAAATCACAACAAATACATCTTCACACAGTCTATAAATATTTTACAAAATGCCATCTCTACTACATAGCATCTATGTGTTACCTTTCAGGAACTACTTTCTAAAAGAGTTCACCTCAAAAAAGGTAAGCTCTACTTAATCATTGCTGATTCTTTAGCTCCATCTGACTAGATACCACAGATTCTTTACACAAATGACCTGATAAGAAAAGGTGCTTTCCTCTGAAAGTTCACAAGTTAGGCCTTTATCATCTGCACTGCTCTCAACATTCTTATCTTCAAAGCTCCCACAAAGAAACCCAATGAACTCTCAACAAACAATGACTTTTTTAGCCCAAAGTTCCAAAGCACTTAAACAGTCTTTCCCAAAACAACAAGGTTAGATCTGTTGCAACAATATTCCACTCCTGGTACCAACTTCTGTTTTAGTTAACGTCTTTATTATTGCTGTGATCAACCACCATGACAAAAAAATCCTAATCTAACCTAAAAGAAATATGAGCTTACTTGACTTATGCTTCCATATCACAGCTCATCACTGAAGGATGTTAGGGCAGGGACTCAGCTAGGGAAAGGAGCTAGAAGCAAGGGCTGATCTAGGGGCTATTGAGGGGTACTAGTTAATAGCTTTTTCCTCTGGCTTGTTCAGCCTGCTTTTTTATAAAATCAAGGACCGCCTGTCTATGGAGTGGCACCACCCATAATACTGGGCTAGGCCCACCCTAATGAACTGCCAATTAAGAAAATGCCTTACAGACTTGTCTGATGCCCAATTCTCTGGAAGCATTTTTTTTTTCAACTGAAGCTCTCTCTCAAATTACTCTAGTTGACTTAAAACCACCCAGCACACTACCCATATATGGGGAATCTAATACCATTAAGTAGTTCTATCAGAATTTATAACTCAGAAAATGACTTAACACATTATGTATTAATTTTGGTTTTGCTCAGCACTATGCCAGTGTTTCTAATCCTTATTTTTTTATATATTTGCATATCAATTGAATGGAAGTAATGTAGTTTATATTGTGTTGAGTTTGCAGCCTTTATAAATACTTCTATCATAAACATTCTAGTGACTGTCTTTTCCTGAATACACACATGCATTTGTGTTTATGATATACTAATCAATGAAATTTTCTATTTAGCAATTTTACTGCCATTGGCAGTATATGAGAATTCTGATTAATCCATGTATTTATCAAGATTTCACATATTAGTTTTTCATATTGACCATTTGTAATAAATATATAGCATTCTTATTTAGAAACCACATGTATGGTTTTTCAAGCAAATTTATTTGTTGATCATATCTTAGAGCTTTTGAAACCAAGGTTCAGAGGTTTGAAGTTAATAATAAGTCATCTAGTTTCCTCGTCTTCAAAAGTGGCAAGGTTACTGTTTGCTAGAAACCTTATAAATAGAATTCCTAAGGGATGTGGAATACAATTTGGTGCACAGATTATCATAAAACCATCAAAGAGACAATGAAAGCTTTAATTTATAGACTCTGTGGTCATGGTGCCTTTAAGAAATTTGCCATTATATATTTAGTATAAGAAATCCTTGTCATATTAGTCTATTTTTATAGCATAAAGTCTGCTATTAGCTGCCAGAGTTTTACCATTTTCTATATTCTGATATTACCCTAGTGTTTTAGCTTCTGTGTCTCAGTTTCCTGATATGTAAAATACAGCTAATAATAGTGTCGACCCAACAAGATTAACTCAAATATTAAATTTGAATTAAATAGGTTATATATTCCTAAACCAGTGACCAGCATGTGGTAGTTACTATGTAGATACTTATAATTATTTCCTATTACAATGCCATAAAACTACATTATAGCATCAACAATTAATCTACAGTTCTCACAAAATTGCTATCATAGAGAGATACCTGTTTTCCAGGAATTATTGTGGGCAAAGGAGGAGAGTTACGATCCTGCGGACAAATGGATTACCAAGCTGACTGTGCTAAAAGTTCTGGGATCTCCTATATCAGTGAGATTTTCTAAACCCTGACATGGAGGCAGGAATCAGATTTTAGAATAAATAATACAGTTTTCTTGAGATAGCCAAACTTTTAACCTTGCAACGTCATGCCTGTTTCAAAATTTAAAAATGAAATAGCTCACAAGATAGGCTCCAAAGGAAAATTTGCCATGAACTCAATTGAGAAATAAAGATTGGTATAGCCAACCAGTTCGGTTTGGATGCATTGTTGACATACATCTATTGAAATATAGGAAACATAGCTCAAAATATCTTAAATTATAAAGATATGTTAGCCTTCAGTAAATAAGATTTAGGAACATTTGTTTTTATCAGTCTTTAAACTCTGTTTCTCTAAAATTATTTCAGCCAGGTCCTCATGCATGCCTTGAGATGGCTGTGAACAGAGCAACAGCAGCATGCTTCCCAATTCACATCTAAGGATGGAAAGAATAATGTTTCCACAGCCATTAACTAAAGGCCTAGGCAAGTATTGTGGCAAAGAAGATGAAAATAATCAAAAAGATCTAACCAAAAGAGGCACAGCTGGAGTGAGGGATAGGGTGAGGCACACTCAGTTCTCAGTAGTGCTGTGGTTGCAGAACTGTAAAATGAGTTTTGGTCTGGGTGGGACAAAAATAATATTCATTAGAGGAAGTCATAGCAGAGGGTGTGGGGGTTGAAGGAAAAGGTAGAATTCAATGACTATATACTGTAAAGGAAACTTCTTAGGGAGAAAAGCAAACCAAAGGTCCTGTAATGACCACACATCCAGGTCCTTATTTATCCTTCTCCGAAGATGATCTAGATGAGAGAATCAACGATGGAAACTGGAAGAACTTGCGCTCTGACAATCATGATAGCTTATTACTATGTAAAACATGCAGGCTGTGGATAAACTATATGTAGAAATGTTGATACATTGATGAGCAAGGTGAAAAATAACAGATTTGTTTCAAGTGGTCAATGTGGCTTTTAGAGTAGAAAAAGCTTGGATCCAATTTTTGTGAAAATAGCAGACAGCTGAAGCTCTGTGTCATTATCCACAGGGCTGTCTTCAGAAATCCCTGCCACACTCACCCCATCTCCTCTCAGAAAACTCCCACACATTCTTCAGCATTCAGTGTAAATGTACTCTTTCATATAAACTGTTCCCTGATTTTTCCAAGGAAGGGTAGACCTTTTGTCTTTGTGTTAATATTACTGAGTAGTTACCACTGTAGTGTACTTTAGAAACACCAACCAACCAAATACACATAATGAATGGTTCCATTAACCATACCTGGTAATGAATAGTTCTTATGTCATATATAAGGAATTATGATTTTTTTATAGGATTACAAAAATAATTTGTAAATACACATATTTTTTTGAAAATGTTTTAAACTTTTTATTTCATGTATATGAGAATTTTGCCAGTATGTATGTGTGTGTACCATACATAATACTTGTGTGTGTACCATACATAATACTTGTGCATGTAAGAAGGAGCCATTAGGTCCTCTAGAACTGAAGTTACAGACACTTTTGAGCCCCAAGCAGTGCTGGAAACCAAACCTGTGTCCTCTTTAATTTAAGAAGAACACACGTACTCTTAACTGCCCAGCCAATTCTTCAACCCCAGTAGAAATTTCAGCTATCAAAGATGAAATGGGAGGATAAGATAACAGTTAATCTTGATCACCAAAAGAATAGCTAAGTGAAGAAAACTTTCTTGGCTAAATGAACCCTCATATACAATCCCAGAGAAGTATATATACTTGTCAGAACTTGAAGGAACCAGTTCCAGTTGGTGCTATGAATCAAAAAGTCCAATGAAAATTTATAAATAATTCACCTAAAACTAACCACATAGAAAATCACTCAAAGTCATTTTAAAGAGGTCCAATGAACATCTTTTGAAAGATACAGTAATTATTAATAACTTAGCACTAAAAAATCTCAACAATTTTTACAGCAAGTGGTATGTTTTAGTCCACTATGCCCAAAGTGATAATTCATGATAATTGAAGTAACAAGCAAACAGACTTAAAAGACTATTTTTATTCAAAATAATTTATGTATACTGGAAGGTCCATGGAATATCTCTTTTCCTCAGTATCTGTTCTACATTCAGGACTGGATGAATCAGAACCCTGAAGCCATCATGGCCTTTTTTACTTCCAGCTTGATCATTTTAAAGTTTGTAAGCCTAGCTTTCTTGTCTACAACATGACATCTGTTATAACTTCTCCATGAGGCTATGTGTACTGGTACTGCAGATGATTAAGCTAACACTTTCTCCAGTTTGTAGGTAGTGTTGAAATCTATGACATGTATATAGTGGTTCCCTTTGATAGCACAAGAAATAGGGAAGCTAAGTTCCATTGAATTTAAAGTCAAAGAGACAAGCCAATAAATCATTCCACAATGTCAGCAATTTTTAAAAAGAAGATATTGAAGTAACTTGTGATACTCTATCCCTCTCTAAAATCTATGTTTTGTTGATTGTCATATACAACTCAATTGTTATGACAGATAACTCAAAAAATCTGAATTATGCATTTGTTTGTTCTTGTTATAATTGATGAACAAAACCAGACAAGTCAAATAAGAATAAAACCCTAAATTTATGAAATAAATTTCTCATGTTCTATTCAAGGAAAAGTCTGATGTTAATTACTGTGGCTTTTGAAACTCAAATGGAGAAGACACATTGTCCCTCTTTAACAGGCATGAGGAGAGTTTGGTGCATTAAAGAGACTTCCAGTTTAGTTTATTTAAGTAATTTCTTTTTCAGAAAAAGTGAGTTAATACTAATAAATCACTTTTATAGGCTGCTTTTATTATTTCTGGTATCTTTCATTATATTCTCATGGGACAGTATTGATAATATTAAGTCTTTAGTATATTATCTATATTTTTGTTTGATAAGGATAAAAGATATTCTGCTGTTTAAAGTTCTGTGGTGATAAAATTCCCTGACAAAAAGCAATTTGGGGGAGAAAACTTTTTTTAACTTACAATTCCAGGTTGTAGGCCACCATCATGGGGAAGTCAAGGCAGGAATTTGCAGTAGACAGTCACATCCACAGTTAAGAGCTGACCGAAACTAATGTAAACATGCTTAGTGTTTAGCTTCCTAAGTATGCTTATACAATTCAGGGCCTAGGGAATGATGCTGCCCACTTTTAGGCTGAGTCTTTCCACATAGAGTAACACAATCCAGACACTCCCTTACAGACTTATGCACAAGCCAACCTGATGTAAGCAAACCTTCCAAGGGATTATCTTCCTAGGTGATTCTAGATTAGGTCAAGTTAAAACTATGAAGTTGTAAATATTGGCAGTCCATCCTCTTCTAGCCATTGGGAACTCGGCATTTAGTCATGTGACATTCTCCCTTTCTGTTTTCTAAGAGAGGTTCTAAGACTTTGCTGTGGGCCTTGAGTTATGGACTTGATATGGAGCAACTGACAGACATATCTTAAAGACTTTTGAGGTTCAAAGAATGTTAAGTTTTTCACTCTTGAAAAGAAGGCAGTGAAGCATACATGAAAAAAAAGAAGAAACTTTAACAAAGAAATTGGAATATTATTGAGAAAGGCTAACTCAGATAAATCTTTAAAAGCAAAAGGATTGGTGATCAATGTGTGAGAAGCAATTTCTTTCCTGAGAGTTCCCTGGTAGCCTTCTGGATCAACATAGTTTTTCCTAGTAGTGTTTATTCTGTGGAAAAGACTTTCTTCTCTGCAGTTATTGCTTGGGAATTGGTTAACTCAAGATAATAGCAAACAGGGCATGGTGGTGCATAACTTTAATCCCAGAGATGGAGAGGGAGGGACAGGCAGATCTATGACTCGGTCAGCCTGGTCTACAGAGTTCTAGAACACAGATTAACTCTATCTGGAAAATAAAAATAAAAATAATAAATAGGAGAGGGAGGGACAGGCAGATCTATGTCCCAGTCAGCATGGTCTAGAGAGTGGGTTCTAGAATACAGATAAACCCTATCTGGAAAATAAAAGTAAAAATAATAAATAGCTGAGAGAAATGAAAGAGATAGAGTTGAGTTGAAATGGGATGTGGAAAGGGAGAGACCTGCCGAGATAATGGAGAAAGTTGACAAATAGTACTCAAAAATACTCCCCAGAGAAGAGTGTGAGGCAGGTGGCTTACTTAGGAGTGACTCCAGAAACAGTGGGTAAGAAAAAGTAAAGGGAGAATGAAAGAAAAAGACAACACTGGGTGTTAATACTTAGACAACTGTTGCTGAATAATGATCAAACATGCTTCAGGATTGTTCATCAGCACATGGGGGGCTGGGGCCTTGGTTCTGCATTTCCCAAGCTCCTGTGCTATATTCTATCTCAGATGGTCTCCTGAGTCTATCCCAGTGTTCTTTTTACACATTGGCTGCATTTTCTGAGTTAAAGGAAAAACAAAATTGAGTGAGCAAATAAGTCCAAATGTGGGTTCTAAAAGTTCTTAGGGTTTCCATGGATTTCAGAAGTTATCTTATTCCAAATCCCTGGTTATTTAGAAGCACCATTTAGTAGACTGTACTCATCACCTGGTAAGATGAATGTGAAATCCCACTTCCTGTGTGTTTCTATCTTAGTGACTCACACACACAAGGACTTTCCCTATTTGTTGCATTTGGAGTTTGTTTCCAAAATTTCCCAGACAGGCCTGTCCCATAATCCTCAGACATGTAATTAATCCACTCCCGAAGGCTGCTTTCTCCTTCAGCTTGAAACTGGTAAAACCATCATAACTGCTTCTGGCCTCAAGCTCAAACACAAAAGATCTGAAGGATTTACTCAAAAGGGCACAGAAGGTAGAAAGCAAAAGGTAGAAAAGTCCCAGCGTGACTCCTTCACTAGATTTTAGGTTCTTCACCATTGCTTTCAAACTCTGACTCTAGAAAGGCGTGGTCTATGGAAAATGCTCTCATGCTGATTTTTGCTGACTCTCCTCTTCCCCCTCCTCTTCCTCCTCCTTCCCCCTTATCTTTGGTTTCTAGCATCCTGGGGTAAGTAGCTTATCCTACAACATAAACTTCAGTTATTATGTGCTGCTTCTTAGGCAGCTTCTTAGGCTGCAATGGAATTATGTCACAATGTACCAAATATGAAGTGAAATGTGCTTAAAATACCAAATCATTTATATTATCTAGACCACCTTAAGTGTCACCAAAATGTGTTAGCCTACAATTGGTCAAAATCATTGAACACAGAGACTATTTCTAATACATTGTTAGAGATACTGAACGTGTAAGACAAAGTAGTTCTACAGAGTGGTAAACTTTATAAAGGAAGAAAGCTCTAAGCCTAACCTTTGTAAGTAGAGGACACTATGGACACATAAATAAGACAATCTGCCACCAATTCCAACAGCCCCACATAAAGGAAATCCTTTAAAATATGTCTGAATTTTTCAGGTACACAAAAATGGCACCTCAAGATATAAATTCAGTGTATGACTTACCTATTCAATAAAGGCATGCCTGCTACATGGATTAGAATTGCTATATTTTAATATGAAGCTCTTTAGGGCAGTGGTTAAGCAGATCAAATTAGTCCTTTTAAGGTTGACCTATTTAACCAACACATTTATCGCAGCAAGTGGAGGACCAGCTGTAGATTCCATCTAATACAGATGCTTAGACAGCTGCAGTCCCACAGTGATTATTTGCAGACCAGAATGCTTACATTTTAATCTAGTTTATAAAACACTTTACGGTCACATTTATATCAAAGACACTTGTTTTATTTAATGTCAGGATATATTGTGCAAGTAGATTAGATGTAAGGTAAAATGGTTTTAACCATTATGGAATCAATGATCATGCTGAACTAATTAATATTAAAGCTAGGCCTGAGTGACAATGAATCTCTCTTGATGTTGTTGAGCAGCACTTGGCACAGTCATGTGTATCTGACGTATCTGCACTGATCAAAAATACGAAATTGGTTGTGAAAGCATCTATTTTATCTTAAGAAGCCTCTACTTGCATTAGCAAATGTTCTAGAAGTTCATAAATCATGGGAGGAGCCCTCTGGGCCAGTGCTCCCTCTATCCCTTCTCTTCTTTCCTAGCCTCTCCCTGAGAGTCATACCCTACCAAGCATGTGCTGTCTTATTTTTTTCAGAACATGGAACTAAATTTTCAATTATGAAAAAGAAATTTAGACACATTCCAAACAACATATAAAGTCGATGACTCACTCTGAAAGATTATAATTAGAAAAAAAGATACAAACTAAAATGGTTTTTTTAACTGCTTGTTCTTAATAGCTGAGACTATAACCGAAGAACCAATTCAGTGTCACAGTATTTATTTCATATTTTTCAGTAAATATTTGAATATGACCAAATGATGGATTCTAATGACTGCCTAGCATGGATGCTGTGATAGTTTGAATGTAACAAGCCCCCATAATCTCATAGGAAATGGCACTACTATATGTGGCTTTATTGGAGTAGGTATGGCCTTCTTAGAGAAAATGTGTCACTGTGGGGGAAGACTTTGAAGTTTCCTATGCTCAGGATAGTGCCCAGTGTCTCAGATGACTTCCTGTTGCCTGAAAGATGTAGGACTCTCACTTGCTATTCCAGCAACACATCTGCCTGCATGCCACCATGCTCCCCACCATGGTGATAATGGACTGGACCTCTCAAAGTATAAGCGAGCTATTCCCAATTAAATGTTTTTCTTTATTATGATGTCTTTTCTCAGCAATAAAAATCCTAACTAAGACAAATATTTACATTTTTAAACATTATTACATGTTCTAGAGCATTTGGTCTAACAGGCCTTTCAAGGAATTTTTGTAATAGGACACAATTCATTTATCAATTCAGGAACAATCCCAATATAAGGCTGAGAAAAGTGGCATACAGAAAAGAATCAAAGCTTCTTGAGATACTGTGGTCAACTTTATTTGAATAAATGTCTTCAAATTTATAGAAAAAAATTTAAACAACCAGGAAGAAGATGATGCAGGCTGACTCTAAGCTCAGGGAGACATAATGCTCAAGTTCATATCCCAACTTCAAGAGAACCAAGGGGCTTGATTAAATGATATTCCTGGGTGAGCATTTGAATAAATAAACTAAGGAGGTAAGCTGTGCTTCTAAGTGTTGGTGGACAGCATCCAATAAGGTGTGGGCTTAAGTTAAAAGAAAGGTAGAAAAGCAGGTTCAACTTCTTCCTGACAGTTTGAGCTGTGATGTCTCACACCCTTGACTACCTTGCTCCTGGAGCGTTGACATTTTACACTGAACTCTGCCACAAATTCTCCATCTTGTTCAAGCAAGGACTTCTCACCTTCCCTTATCACATGAGCCAACTCTTCATAACAAAGTAAATAGTATTTGTGTGTGTGGGGTTGTGTATGTATGGTGCTATTTCTTTAGAGAATCCTAATACACTGGGTTTAGAGACTAGGGATAGAAAGGAAAATGAAGAGGAAGTAAGGAGATGAAAAGGAAAGAATGAAGACCATTTTCCTAGTTCTTTTTTTATTTTTATTTTTATAGAATAAAGTCTCATTTTTTATCCATATATTGCCATGGTTAAACTCACTTCCCCCTTTGGAGCCTTCCTGGTCAGTCTCTCTTCTACCCATCCCCCCAGCCCCTCCCCAGAAAGGGTAAGAGATCCCAAGGTGGAAGAGTTCAGCATCCACTCCAGGCAAGTCTGGTTTCCTCATCCTAAAATCAAGACTGGGTTAGGTGTTCCTCTGGAAGGAATGAGCTCCAAGGTGCTAGTCCAAGGTGCTTCAGATCCCAGGCTCTTCAGTGATTGTAGTTTGCAGCTTTGGTGTTTTTTGCTTTTTATTTAAAGTTCACTAATGAGTGAGTACATCTTCTGCTTATCTTCTTGGGTTTGTGATATCTCGCTCAGGAGGATACTCTCCAAATCCATCCATTTGCCTGCAAATTTTAGATTATCATTTTTTCTTACTGCTAAGTAGTACTCCATTGTGTAGATGTACCACAGTTTGTTAATCCACTCTTGGGTTGGAGGGCATCTAGGTTGTTTCCAGGTTCTTGCTATTACAAATAATGGTGCTATGAACATAGTTGAACTGATGCCTTTTGAGGTGTGAATGTGCATCTTTAGGGTGTATGCCCAGCAGTGGTATTGCTGGATCCTTGGGGAGATTGATTCCCAGTTTTCTGAGAAGCCACCATACTGCATTCCAGAGTGGCTGAACCAGCTTACACTCCCACCAACAATGGAGGAGTGTTCCCCTTGCTCTGCAACCTTTCCAGCATAGACTGACATCTGTGTTTTTAATCTTAGCCAATCTGACAGGTGTAAGGTGGTATCTCAAAGTTGTTTTGATTTGCATTTCTCTGATAGCTAAAGATATTAAGCACTTTTTCAAGTGCCTTTCAGCCATTTGTAATTTCTCTACAGAAAATTCCCTTTTTAGTTCTGAACCCTATTTTTTAATTGGGTTACTTAGGGCTTTGGGCTCTAGTTTCTTGATTTCTCTATATATTTTAGAGATCAGTTCTCTGTTCTTATAGAGTTGGTGAAAATCTTTTCTCATTCTGTAGGCTGTGATTTTGTCTTATTGACTGTGCCCTTGGCTTTACAGAAGCTTCTCAGTTTCAGGAGGTCCTACTTATTGCTTGTTGTTCTTCGTATCTGTGCTACTGGTATTATATTCAGGAAGTAGTCATCTGTGCCAATGCGTTGGAGGGTACTTCCCACTTTCTTTTCTATCAAATTCAGTGTGGCTGGATTTATGTTGAGGTCTTTGACCCACTTGGATTTGAGATTTATGCAGGGTGATAAATTTGAATCTATTTGCATTTTTTTACATACTCCCATCCAGGTATGTCAACACAATTTGTTGAAGATACTATCTTTATTCCAGTGAATATTTGGGGCCTCACTGTCAAAGGTCAGGTGTTCATAGGTGTGTGGATTAATGTAGGGATCTTCAATTGAATTGCATTGATTGATAAGTTTGTTTTTATACTAGTACCAGGCTGGTTTTATTACTGTAGCTCTATATTATAGCTTGAAGTCGAGGATGGAGATGCCTCCTGAGGTTCCTTTGTTGAGCAAAATTGTTTTGGCAATCCTGGTTTTCCTGTTATTCCAAATAAAATTGAGTATTGTTCTTTCAATGTCTGTAAAACATTGTGTTGGAATTTTCATGGGAATTGCATTGAATCTGTAGATTGCTTTTGGTAGAATTGTCATTTTTATTATGTTGATTCTAACTATCTAGAAACATGGGAGATCTTTCCATTTCCTGATAACCTCTTCAATTTCTTTCTTCAGTGATTTAAAGTTTTTGTTAAATAGATCTGTTACTTCTTTGGTTATAGTTACACCGAGGTATTTAATGCTATTTACAGCTATTATAAAGGGTGATATTTCCTTTATTTCTTTTTCAGCCCTTTTATCTTTAGTGTATAGAAGGGCTACTGATTTCTTTGAGTTAATCTTGTATCCTGCTACATTGCTGAAGGTGTCTATCAGCTGTAAAAGTTTCCTGGTAGAATTTTGTGGGCCACTTATGTATACAGTCATATCATCTGCAACTAGAGATAGTTTCACTTCTTTTCCAATTTGTATCCCCTTAATCTACTTTTGTTCTCTTTTGCTTTAGCTAAAACTTTGAGAACAATATTAAATAGATAAGGGGAGAGGGGACAGCCTTGTCTAGTTCATGAGTTTAGTTGGATTGCTTTGAGTTTTTCTCCATGTAGTTTGATATTGACTGTTGGCTTCTTGTAAACCACCTATATTATATTTAGATATTTTCCCTGTATTCCTGATCTCTTCAGGACTTTTATCATAAAGGAGTGATGGATTTTGTCAAAGACTTTATCAGCATCTAAGGATATGATCATGTGGGGTTTTTTTCTTCAGTTTGTTTATATGATGATTTACAATTTTTTTGTATGTTGAACCATCCCTGCATTTCTGGGATGAAGCCTACTTGATTGTGGTGGATGATATTTTTTTATATGTTGTTGTATTCGGTTTGCCAGAATTTTGTTGAGAATTTTTCATCAATATTCATGAGAGAAATTGGTCTATAATTCCCTTTTTTTGTTGTGTCTTTGAATGGCTTGGGTGTTAGGGTATTTGTAGCCTCATAAAAAGAGTTTGGCAATATTCCTTCATTTTCTACTGGATGGAACAGTTTGAGAAGTATTGGTATTATTTTGTCTTTGAATGTCTGGTATAATTCTGCACTGAAACCATCTGGGTCTGGGCTTTATATTTTTACTTTTTTACTTGGGAGACTTTTAATGAAATCTTAAATTTCTCTTGGAGTTATGTAACCTATATAAGTTTGGGTATGTTGTACATTCATTTTTGTTAAATTTTAGGAAGTCTTTGATTTCTTTCTTAATTTCTTTCTTGGCCCAGAGGTGGTCCAGTTGCATGGTGTTTAGTTTCCATGAGTTGGTAGGCTTTCTGTGATTTTTGATGTTGTTGAACTCTAATATTAGACCATGGTGGTCTGATATGATAAAAGGGTCTTAGTTCTTTCCGAAAGACTCCCTAAAATTGGTTTTCTCTCACCCTCCAGTGTAAGTGACTTTCACTTTTCACCTTCCCAAGTAACATTTTCTTAACATAATGTTTACATCAACCCTAGTGCCTACCATACTCTGAAATTATTTCTCTGTCTTTTACATGGGGCTTATTATAAATGTTCACTAAAAGGCTCATAAGCTGAAGTGTTGATCTCTTGCTGGTGACATTACCGAAAGGTGATTGGACAGTAAGTGCACAAACTTTATCAAAGGTTTAATTCATTGGTTTGTTCATAGTGAAAGACTTAGTGGATGTAGAGCTTCATTAGAAGGTATCCCAGTAGTAGCTTTTTAGGGCCTGTCTTTCTAAACAGTCTATTTTGCTCTTTGCCCCTGCCTCTCCGTTTCGCTACCTGGCCACTGTGGGTAAGAAGCTCTTCTCTGGCATATCATCTCTATCATCATGAATCTACTATCTGCCTTTTGATGGGCCAGAGTATAAATGCATGGGCACATATGGAATGAAACCTCAGAAACTATGAGTCATAAGCCTTTCCTCACTTAGCTGACTTGGTTACAGGGGCAGAAACTTCACTTAACTGGGACTCTATGAGGGCAGACATATTGGTTTCATTCATCAATGTAATCCTCAATGGTTCCCAACACATTGCTAAATGGCAGATTGGACAGTTGAATGAATAAAAGAAAGCAGAAAAAAACTAATTGTATTCATTTGGCTTACTCCTCTACCTCTTCACTTCTAAACTGAAGAACATTTCTTATTCTGATTGTGAGGACAAGGAGATAAAGGACAAAGTGCTTTCCTAAAATGTTCATATATCAGGACATGACTTTCTTTTCTTCTCATTTATTTCTTTTGTTAAAATAGATTCTTTTATCATACAATATATCCTGATTGTAGTTTCCCCTCCCTACATCTCCACCTCCCTCCAGAACCACTCTCTTTCTGTCTCCTATTTAAAAAGAACAAATTTCTAAGAGATAACCAAACATGACAAAATAAAATATAATCAGATAAATCAAACACCATCATGTGGATGTTGGACATAGCAACCCAATAGGAGGAAAAATGTCCCAAGAGCAGTCAAATGAATCAAAGACCCATTTTTCTTTTTTTCTTGCACATAGGAGTCCCATAAAAATACTAACTTAAAAGCTATATATATGCAGATGACCTGGTCCAGAGCTGTGTTGGCCATGTGCTTGTTGCTTCATTCGCTGTGAGTTCATAGGGAGCTCTCTAAGTTGATTCAGAGGGTCTTATTCTCCTGATGTCCTCCATCCCCTCTGGATCTTATATTCTTTCTGCCTCCTCTTTTGCTGGGTTCTCTGAGTGCAGCACTTTCAATTCAGGCAGTATTAAAAAGTGGAGCTTCAGGGAAAGTGATTGATTAGATCGTGAAGGAGGGCACTTCCTTCAGCAGTGGATTAATCTATGAAGAGATTCAAAATTTGAATTGACTATTTAAATAACTATTTTAGTGCATTTATATATTGTGTGCTCATGCATGTGTTCTGTGGCATGCAGATGAAGTTCAGGTTTATTTACTGTGTGTGTGCATATGTGTGTCTCATGGAATACAGATGGAGATCATGACCCAGCTGGCAGGAATCAATTCTCTTCTTCTACTGACTGGGTCTCAGAGACTGATCTCAGGTTTGGTAGTAAGTGCTCTTCCCTCCTATGTTATCCACCCAGCCCTTGAACAGACTCTCAGAAGGTGGTAGATGTTGTGAAGAAGGAAATGGGTATGTGCTGAAAATATGTCTTACTCCTGTCTGATTCCTGTGGCTCTTCTTGGCTCCCTGACTGGCATAAGGTGGATAGCTTTCTTCTGCCTGGCAGTGGGCCTATAAGCAATAAAACCAGTTTTATTGCTAAACCTCTTGAACTAAAGAGTGGACTAATAACTAAATAATTTTTCCCCTTAGCTTGATCATGTCAGGTACTTTGTCACAGGGATGAAAAGTCTGACCAATACATTTTCCTACAGTCCTCTTCAGAGATGGAATCACTAGTCTCATTGAATGAATAAGGGTGCTGAGACAGAGTTTAGCTATTGTACTAAAAGTCTAATAACTTTTTATTTGGTTGGTTGATTTGGTTTTTTGTTGTTTTGTTTTTTTGAGGGGGGTTGTTTTGTTGTTTTGTTTTGTTTTGTTTGAGACTGAGTCACATGGGATCCTTGGCTGACCCAGAATCTGTTATGTAGATTATGTAGATCAGGGTGTTCTTAAACCCCTGAGAGCTTAGTTGAAAACTGTAAGCCATCATTGCTGGGCCTAATAACTTTTATATAGCATTCTCAAGTTTCAGAAACTCTGACCCCAGACATACCGCTCTTCATATAGGTGCTAAACTTTCTCAGATAATGTGGTTATGCAAATGGTGCCTGCTATCATTAAACACAGGACAGTTGGTGTCGAAAAGAAAGTTCAAAGAACAGAATAGTGGGGGAGAAATTCTTAAGATAGAGATAAATGTTCATAATAATAATAATAATAATAATAAAAACCTCCCAAATGATAGAGATAAGTCACTCTTTAGGAAATCAGAAATTGAGGTAAAATAAAGAAAACAAGGCAGTTTCCTGTAGCCTGAGACCAGAATCACTATGAATTCCTAGGCAGTAGGGCAGCACCGAGGCAAAAAAGTGTGAGTCTGATTCAGCTGTCTGAGCATTTAGAAATACAACATCTTAGCCTTAAGAAATAGGACAGTACTCTAAGCACAGATACCTGGAAAGATGCCTAGAGCCTTAAAAATCTGCTACTTCTTCCTACTCCCAAACCCAAGTGCTTTCAGTGTAAAAGTAACCATCCAAATATACTGAATAAAATGGCATTGTATCTACCCCTTGATCTGTTTTCTTAAATTTTAAAATATTATTTCAAAAATTACTGATGACAGAAGGGCTCAGTTTACATAATATCCTGGAAATGAAAATAATAGCTCAGCATGTGACTCTTGGCTGGGGCTCTGGGAACTCTCTATTGTTTGGGCAACGCCCAGCTGTGAAAGGACAGAGCAGGAGACAGTCCTTTCTGAACTAAACCCACAGTCACAACACTTGGCCAGAGGGCAGCAAATGGCACAGAAAGTCAATTTGGATTCACCTTGCTGGAGACATCCAGAAAAATATTATTAAAGGAAATCACAACTGGTGTTTAGATAATTAGTATATGTTGCCAGCAAATTTATAAGAGATAGCAACAGAAAAGCTTCTCTATTTTTGAAGAGTAAAAGGAAATTAATTCTTTTACTGTTCTTTTTATGAAATTGATTTTAAATTGTGCATGTGTGAGTATGTGTTGTGTGTGTGTATGTTGTGTGTGTGTGCCTATGTGGGGTATGAGTGTGTGTGTGTGTGTGTGTGTGTGTGTGTGGCAGGTATGTGCATTTGATTGTAGGTGCACATGGAGTGTACCAGTCCCTTTTGTATGTACAGAAAAGCATACAGGTTCTTTTTTTCTCAGAGTATACCTCACTTTAAGAAATACAGTGTCTCAAAGAATATAATAATTTTGAGAATAGCTATTTTGCTTCTGTGAGTATTAGAATACTAGTATGAGTTTAGAAAGATTATGGCAAAAGGTGAGCAGATCCCACCCACTGGGTCACAATCTGGAGAATTCTTCTTTGCGTCTGATCTCAGAAGGCTCTAGCCCCTGCATGGCTGGGCCCTGTCTCCAGGGTGAACTGCGTCAGCAGACAAGGCCTGAGGGCCTTGGAAACTCAGTCCCCTGTCCAGAGCAGAGTCAAAGATCAAACAGATCCCTTGCACAGAGCAGACAGGAGACACACAAGTCCTCTAGCCACAACCGACTAGGAGCTGACTAATTGTGAACCACTGAAGTCATGGGCAGATGCTAATGCAGGTATACATACAGCAATATAAAGAACAACAAGGCAACACCAGAAGAAATTGTTGGTTCTACAACTACAAGACCTGAACAGAGCAATGAAGAGAAATCAGAAGGAAACAACAGCAAAAACACCTTTATGAAGATTATTGAAGCCTTCAAAGAGGATATGAAAAATTCCTTAAAGAAATAGAAGAAAATACAAACAAAAAAAATTGGAAAAGATGAACAAATCCTGGAATGAAAAACAACAACAAAAAAAAAGGAAAACCAAAAAAATGAAAGAAACATTCCAGGAATAAAAAGTGAAATAGAAGCAAT
>PVIH01009549.1:43977-81658 GCA_004025045.1 Sigmodon hispidus
AAAAAAAAAAAAAAAAAAAAAACAAAAAAAAAAAAAAAAAAAAAAGCCATAACACCATGAAAAGATGTAACCTGAGAATAATAGGAATAGAAGAAGGAGAAGAATTCCAGCTGAAAGGCACAGATAATGTTCAATAAAATCATAGAGGAAAACTTTCCTAACTTAAAGAAGGAGATGCCTATAAAGATACAAGAAGCTTACAGAAAACTAAATAGATTTGACCACCCCCAAAA
The DNA here is from genome assembly GCA_004025045.1 of Sigmodon hispidus. NCBI lineage: Eukaryota > Metazoa > Chordata > Mammalia > Rodentia > Cricetidae > Sigmodon > Sigmodon hispidus. The sequence goes on from PVIH01009549.1 coordinate 44,211, forward strand.
AAAGTCTGCTTGACACATAATAATCAAGTCACACAACATACAAAACAAAGAAAATTTTTAAGAGCTGCAAAAGAAAAGGGCCAACTTAGATCAGTCTCCACTCCTGGCAAATCCAGTTTTGTCCCCCCTCCCTCAAGAGTGAGTCAGGTGTTCCTTTAGGTGGAGTGGGATCTGAAGAGTCAGTCCAGGGTGTTTCTGATCACAAGCTGTTCAGTGGTTGTGGTTTGCAGCTTGGTCATGCTTGGCTTTTTTTCTTGTTTGTTTGTTTAGAGACCACTAATGAGTAAGTACGTCCTCTGCTTATCTTTCTGAGTTTGTGATACCTCGCTCAGGAGATAATGATGTGGCGAGAGGGGGAAGGGACCTTGAATAAGGATATACAGGGATGAAAAAAAAAATTCAGAGGGAAAACTGAACACAAAGTAAATATATGTGTAGCAATCTTATTTGCATTATCACTCTTGATAAGTCATGCTTATGATTTTTATCTTCTTTATAGTGATTGTTAACTTATCAGCATTTTAAATTCATTTTACTGTTTTTCTTGATAAATACAAAATAAATAAAAAAGAGGAAAAAAAAGAAAAAAAATATTTAATGAGGAAATTATTACTTATAAATATGTTATGGAATGTGAGGGACCTATAGAAAATAGAATAACTGTCTATATAGTCAAATACTAGTTAGAGGTCTTGAATCTTTGATAGTAGCATTATTTTAAAGAATATGTATACATATACATATATATATGTTAAGAACAGGCAAAAATCTTTTAAAATAGGTTTCAAAATGGGCAGGTAAGCCCATCAATGAAACAACAGTATGAGAAAACTTTAAAAATCAACTTATAGTTATTAATTAGACATGTAACAAGAATTAGGATGTAAAGTTTCCTTGCACACACATTTGTGAATGCTATCATCTATCTTATTCTATATATGTACGTATGTATTTATGTACATATGTATGGTTGTATGGATATATGATCTATTATCCATCTATCATCTATCTATTGACATTTTAAAATGTAAAATTATACATGTGGATAATTAATTAACCAGTAATATGAAATACCAAAAAAAAAAGAAAAAAAAGAAAAAGGCCAACTTAACCTATAAAGGCAGACTCATCAGAATCACACCTGACTATTCAATGGAAACAATGAAAGCAAGAAGGTCTTAGGCACAAGTTATACAGACACTGAAAAAGCAAGGCTGCCAACCTAGACTATTGTACCCAGCAAAACTATCAATCACCATAGATGGAGTAAACAAGATATTTCATGACAAAGTCAGATTTAAACAATACCTATCTACAAATCCAGCCCTTCAGAAAGCATTAGAAGGAAAACTCCAAACTAAGGATGTCAGATACATCCATGAAACCAAAAACAATCAATAAACCCACTGAAGAAAAATCCAGAGAAAGAAAATACATACAACCCACCCCCAAAAATAACAGGAAATATCATTCAGTGGTCACTAATATCCATTAATATCAATGGACTCAATTCACCTATAAAAAGACACACACATGATGGATACAAAAACAGACGCCATCCTTCTGCTGCATACAAGAAATACACCACAACCTTAAAGACAAACACAAGCTCAGAGTAAAGGGTTGGAAAAAGACTTTCCAAGCAAATGGCCCTAAGAAAAAAGCTGGGTTGCCATCCTAATATTGAACAAGATAGACTTCAAACTAAAATCAATTTAAAGAGACCAGGATGGACATTACTTATTCATCTCATGAAAAATTGGTCAAGATGAGATTTCAATCCTGAATATTTATGCCCCTAATATAAGGGCACCTATCTATATAAAAGAAACAATACTAAAGCTTAAATCACACATCAACTCTCACACCCTAATAGTGGGAGACTTCAACACCCCACTTTCACCCTTGAATAGGTCAAACAGACAGAGACTCAACAAAGAAATAAGGAGTCTAACAGAGGTTATGATGCAAATGGATTTAATAGATACTTACAGAAGCTTCTACCCAAATGCAAAGGAATATATACATTTCTCAGCACCACATTGAACTTTCTCTAAAACTGACCACATAATTGGTCATAAAGCAAATATCAATAGTTACAAAAAAGTGGAAAGAGTCCCTTATATCATATCAGAGCACGATGGCCTAAAGTTAAAGTTCAGCAACATCAAAAATCACAGAAAGCCTACCATCTCATGGAAACTTAACATCACTTACCTGAACTAACCAGGGGCCAAAGAAGAAATTAAAAAAGATATCAAGGACTTCCTAGAATTTAACAAAAATGAATCCACAATGTACCCAAACTTGTGGGACACAATGAAGGTAGTCTTGAGAGGAAAATTCATAGCACTAGATGCCTACATGAAAAACCTCGAGAAATCCCACACTAGAGATTTATCAGCACAGCTGAAAGCCTTAAAACAACTGGAAGCAAACTCACGTAGAAGGAGTAGATGGCAGGAAATAATCAAACTTAGAGCTGAAATCAATACAACTGAAACAAAAAGGACATTACAAAGAATCAATGAATCAAAGAGTTGGTTCTTTGAGAAAGTCAACAAGATAGATAAACCCTTATCCAAACTAACCAAAAAGCAGAGAGAGAGAGACATTATCCAAATCAACAAAATCAGAAATGAAAAGGAGGACATACCAACAGACATCCATGAAATTCACAGAATTATCAGGTCATACTATATTCCACAAAAACAGAAAACTTAGAAAAAATGGACAGCTTTCTGTACAGGTACCATTTACCAAAATTAAATGAAGACCAGATTAATTATGTAAACAGACCTAAACCTTTAAGGAAATTGAAGCTGTCATTAAAAGCCTCCCAAGTAAACAAAGCTCAGGTCCAGATGGTTTCAGTGCAGAGTTTTTCTAGACATTCAAAGATGAGCTATTACCAATACTCCTCAAACTGTTTCACACAGTAGAAATTGAAGGAATATTGCCGAACTCTTTTTATGAAGCCAAAATTACCCTAATACCCAAGCCACTCAAAATGCAACAAAGAAGGAGAATTACAGACCAATTTCTCTCATGAATGTTGATGAAAAATTCTCAACAAAATTCCGGCAAACTGAATACAACAACATATAAAAAATATCATCCACCACAATCAAGTAGGCTTCATCCCAGAAATGCAGGGATGGTTCAACATACAAAAAACTGTAAATCATCATATAAACAAACTGAAGAAAAAAAAAACCACAGGATCATATCCTTAGATGCTGATAAAGTCCTTGTCAAAATCCAACACTCTTTTATGATAAAAGTCCTTTTATGATAAAAAGAGAGATGAAGAATACAGCAAAAATATCTAAATATAATAAAGGCGGTTTACAAGAAGCCAATAGCCAACATCAAACTTAATGGAGGAAAAACTCAATGCAATCCCACTAAAATCATGAATTAGACAAGGTTGTGCCCTCTCTCCTTATCTATTGATTATAGTTCTCCAAGTTTTAGCTAAAGCAAAAGAGAACAAAAGGAGATTAAGGGATACAAATTGGAAAAGAAGATGTGGAACTATCTCTATTTGCAGATGATATGATTGTATACATAAGTGACCCACAAAATTCTACCAGGAAACTTTTACAACTAATAAACACTTTCAGCAATGTAGCAAAATACAAGAAGAACTGAAAGAAATCAGTAGCCTTCCTATATACAAAGATAAAAGGGCTGAAAAATAAATAAGGGAAGCATCACCCTTTATAATAGCTGCAAATAGCATTAAATACCTTGGAGTAACTATAACCACAGAAGTGACAGATCTATTTGACAAAAATTTTAAATCACTGAAGAAAGAAATTGAAGAGGATATCAGAAAATGGAGAGTTCTCCCATGTTCCTGGATAGGTAGGATCAACATAGTAAAAATGGCAATTCTACCAAAAGCAATCTACAGATTCAACACAGTTCCCATCAAAATGCCAATACAATTTTTTACAGACATTTAAAGAACAATACTCAATTTCATTTGAAATAACAGGAAAGCCAGGTTTGACAAAACAATTTTGCTCAACAAAGAGCCTCAGGGGGCATCACCATCCCAGACTTCAAGTTATACTATAGAGCTACAGTAATAAAAACAGCCTGGTACTGGCATAAAAACAGACTTGTGGATCAATGGAATAGAATTAAAGATCCTATCATTAACCCAAAAACCTATGAACACCTGATCTTTGACAAAGAGGCCCAAAATACTCAGTGGAAAAAAGATAGTATCTTTAACAAATGGTATTGGCATAGCTGGATGATAGTGTGTAGAAAAATGCAAATAGATTCAAGCCTATCACCCTGCACAAAATTCAAATCCAAGTGGATAAAAAACCTCAACATAAACCCAGCCACTTTGAACTTGATACAAAAGAAAGTGGGAAATACCCTCCAATGCATTGGCACAATGACTATTTCCTAAATATAACACCAGTAGAATAGACACTAAGAACAACAATCAATAAGTGGGACCTCCAGAAACTGAGAAGCTTCTGTAAAGTCAAGGACACAGTCATTAAAACAAAATGACAGCCTATAGAATGGGAAAAGATTTTCACCATCCCTACGAGTGACAGAGACCTGATCTCTAAAATATATAGAGAACTCAAGAAACTAGAGCCCAAAACCTTGAATAACCCAATCAAAAATTGGGGCTCAGAACTCAAAAGGGAATTCTCAGCAGAAGAATTACAAATGGCTGAAAGGCACTTGAAAAAGTACTCAACATCTTGAGCCATCATTGAGATGCAAATCAAAACAACTTGGAGATATCACCTGACACCTGTCAGATTGGCTAAGATAAAAGACATAGATGACAGCCTATGCTGGAGAGCTTGCAGAGCAATGGGAACACTCCTTCATTGCTGGTGGGAGTGTAAGCTGGTTCAGCCACTCTGAAATGCAGTATGGCAATTTATCAGATAACTGGGAATCAATCTCCCCAAAGGCCCAGCAATACCACTACTGCGCATATACCCTAAGAGGCACATTCACACTCCAAAGGCATTAGTTCAACTATGTTCATAGCAGCATTATTCATAATAGCAAGAACCTGGAAACAACCTAGATGCTCCTCAACTGAAGAATGGATTAACAAACTATGGTACATTTATACAATGGAGTACTACTTGGCAGTGAAAATAAATAATAGCCTAAATTTTGTAGGCAAATGGATGGATTTGGAGAATATCCTCCTGAGCGAGGTCTCACAAACTCAGAATGATAAACAGGGGATGTATTCACTCATTGGTGGACTTTAAACAAAAAGCTTAGCATGTCCAAGCTGCAAACCACAACCACTGAACAGCTTGGGATCTGAAAGACCTTGGACTGGCACCTTGGAGCTCATTCTCTCCAGAGAAACTCCTGACCCAATCTTGATGTTGGGGTGAGAAAAGTGGATCTGAGTGGAGTGAATGCTGAACTAAGCCATCTTGGGACCTTGAGACCTCCTGCCCTTGCTGGTGAGGAGATAACCTGATGGAGAGAAGAGTGATTGACTGGGATGGGTGGGAGGGCGAAGGGAGCCTGAACAAGGAGATACATGGATAAATATATATATATATATTTATATATATATATATTTGTATATGACTTTTTTCATAATAAAAAAAAAGAAAGATTATGTCTTCAGAGTTTATATTCCTTAAAAGCTTGCTTGGAATCAAGACTGCAGAATTTTTAATATAAAAAGAATGTGGTAAGTCAGGATATATCTGGGAAACATTGGGAAATGATGACTGGGAAGGTCTCACTGATGCTTGGGAAATAAAGTCTTAAGTAATTGATCATGTTTCTGACTGGTCATAAATAGGTTAGGGGTTAAAGAGATGCCTCAGTGGGTAAAGAGCTTTCACTTCAAGTATAAGATTTTTGACTTCATATTCCTAATACTCATGGAAAAGCCAGGCATCTGTCACTCCAGGGCTGAGCTTTGGGACATATACCAAGGGCTTACTGGCTAGTCAATTGAGCCAAAATAGAGAGCTCCAGGTTTAGTGAATGAGAGACCCTGATTCAAAATAATGTAAAGAAGCAACTGAAGACGATATCTTGATGTCTCCTCTAGTCCTCACATATGTCCACATGAGTGACAAAATTTACACATGTGTATAATAGTATGGTTGGGGCCAGGAGTAGTCTGGATACCCCAGTGAAATTTGAATCTATTCTTAGCTAATGATTATGATTTTCTAGAAATATCCATAAAACTTTCAGGATACCTTTTACTATACTCTTGCTTTCCTGTGATACAATTTGAATGAGGTCTGTTATGCTTTCTGAGAAATCAAACTAAACATCCTAGTAAAGGGGTGGTATCTGACTTGAGGGAAATTGCAATTCTGGATTCTCCATGAGTGCATTTATGTTACTATTTCATACTTCACAATCATAGCCAGTATAAATCCTGGGAAATCTGTGTTATGGCCCAAAGTTCTCACTGTATTTTGCAAATGTTGAATGGTGGCTGATAACACTTTCCAGCAGGTCCTCAAGAAGGCTCAGATCAGGTACTTGGTGCCTCACACTGACACACCTTTTTCCTGGACCCTGAGAATTCAAAAAATACAAGTTGTACTTATGAGTACTTTGGAGTCCTGGTTGATCTCTGAAACTGTATCAACTAGTTAATTTTTGAGTGTATGGACTGCTCGCTCTCTCAGTACTGTTTCGGATGCTAAGGACCAAACTACAAACAGCACCCAAGACTCTTTAAGAGATACCTTGCTCTTCCACATCAATACACATTATTTTACATATCACTTATTAGAAAACTATGTGTTGAACTATAATGTATATGTTTAATACCATTTATTTTTTTAAAGATCCCAATCAGTAAATTGTCTAATCTTCCTCTCAGAATATAAGCCATGAGAGGTAAAATGCACCTATAAGATAACTGTGTTTCTCCAGTTCTTCCTCACTCTTTGTACCTTCTCTATATATTTTGTGCAATACATACGAATCAATTGAAATATTTGTTTTTAGGAATAAGTGCTTTTTTTTTTTTCAATAACTCAGGCAACATGTCACAGGCCATAAGGCCAAGATCTGTCCTGGATGTCACTTTTCATTCTGGATGTGATCTCTTCAGATGTTGGATGTAAGGGTGTTATGAGAAAGTTCTGGAGATCAGGCTTGGACTGTTAAGTTATAGCTCAATAGGCTGTAACAGCATTTGGACTTTTCCACAGTGGCACAGCTATTCTGGGGAAAGCGTCTCCACAGCTTGTTTCTGGCTATTGCAGAATTCCATGTAATGCTGACACTCAGCAAACCTTAGTCCTCTTTCATATGTTCTTCAAAAAGAAGCTGGTTGTCACTTTTCAAAGTGATCACATGTGGACTTCTAAGTAATGTTTAACTTTTTGTCAAAGTGACATCGGGTTTATGAACAACTTATATGACCTCACTGGGTGCAAATTACAGGCATTTTGTTTTCTCTCTTCTCTTGGAAACAGTGTTTAGACACTTTGCTTGCATATTAATTACTCCCAAAGACCTAGTCATCATGTAAATTACCCATCTGTCAGGTCCTAAATTGAAAGTCCTTAGAAGATAACATTTGGGTTACTATTGTTTTCATAATGTATCGTATATTTCTAAAAATAATTCAGGCTGCTTTTGTTCTCTTACAGTAGGAGAAATAATTAAAGATGGCCAGGAATAACTTCTTTTGCCTTTAGTTCCAAATACATACTGCTGTAAAGGTTTGAGGGATTCCAGAACAACTAAAGAGTATTCAGAAACTGAGAGACTTTGGAGCACTCAGTCACAAATAAAATGTCTCTATCAAATCTCTGCACAGGAATCTATGCAGAAGGACAGGAAAATAGTAAAGAATCAGAGGTGATGGATGATTCCAAGGTAACAGTGCCTTCCAGACATAACAGCAATGATGTACGTGGGAAATCACAGGTACTGAGGCAGCATGCACAAGTCCTGTATAAGTTCAAGATAAGGTCCAAGGGTAAGATAGTACGTAGGCACAGGCTCTCACCCATTCCTAACCAAGAAACTATCTGCACTTGATACCCTTTGTTTAGACATTTACAATGTTAATGCTCTTTTGCTTATATAATTTTACTTCTGTGTATATGTGCTTCTTGCTTTTTATGTTTTTCTTTTTGAAAAGATAGAAATAAAGAATATGAAGTTGGATAAGTGTGGGTGGGGAAAATCTGAAAGGACATGGAGGAAAGGAGAATCATTATTAGAATATATCATGTGAAAAAGTTTTCAATTAAAAAAAGAAGGGGAGTTGAGGGACTTCTGAGAAACACAAAAAAGACTGATCACTGATCTCCGGATGATGCGCAGAGACAGGGCCAAGCATGAGCAGCCTTCAGTGAAGAGATGCCTTCAGCTGTGTGGTATGCTTCTTCTTTGGAGAGGGCTATACACACCAAGAAAGGCAGAGACAGCAAAGTAAGTCAGGTAGAATATAATGCAGGGAACGCTCCTATCTCACTTTCCATGATGGCTCTGAAGTAAAGGCCATTCGTAAAGTTAATTCATTTAGCATAATGAAAAGTTCGATAATGTTAACAAAATAAAGAGAATTAGAATTTATAGTTTTCTTCTTGAAAGAGAAAGGTACTGTTCAGTAGCCTCCACAGACTTATTGTAGTATGCTTCTGTGTTTCCTAAAAATTAACTCTTGGTAGTAACCAGTGTGCACCTAGCATTCATGGTCTCTAAACAGTATTTGGAAAGGATTTCCTCTTTCTGTTCTCAAACCCCAACACAGAAACCTGGTGAACATGAGTTTTTAAATGGTAAATGTAAGCTAAGAAGAAAGACAAGACTGTTCACTTTCCTGGGGCCTCCATGTCAGTGGTTTCACCATAGCTTCCCATTACCTGACACAATTTCTAACACAGGGGACATTGAGGGGAATCATGAATAAATTATGACAAATTCACAAATACCATTCAAACACAGAGATTTTTAAATGTAGTCTTTCTGCTGTGTCATGTTATAATTGGAAAGTTTAAGAAAAAAATTCCCTGTGCTATTTCACAATAATTGCTTTTTTCTAGCTTATCGCTCACCTCATGACCATTTACAAGAAAGACCCATTGTCAGGTCACAGGACTTAATTGATAATATGAAGCAAGTCAGATTTATTCATTTTTCTCAGAAAATATTTTCATATGAAACACCACTCAAGGAAACAACTTGGGACAAGACAGCCTGTGACTTCATATAATTTTCTACTATGTCTGTGAGTCTGTGAGCTGCTCAGATTAGGAAATATTCAAGACTCTTAACAAGATCTTAGTGAGTCTCTCCAAAATATTAGTCAAACTTGAATTTCTACATGCTACTGGTTAAAAACTGCAGAAGTCAAGGTCAATTAAAGACATAGATAAATAGACAGAGAGAGAGAGAAAGAGAGAGAGAGAGGAGAGAGAGAGAAGCATCTAACTGGCCTGTGTTCAGTCTTTTCCAGAGTAGACATCTGTTTGCATTATTTATGCCACCGTCTTCTGGCCAGTGTTTTTTTGTGTACAATAGCTAATATGTAGAAGACTGCATATGGCTTTCGTTTGTGGACAAGAGAATGGTTTAGTAACTACCCACACAGGACTTGAAATGACTCCTGTGGATCTGAATTGCCACACAGTCAGTTCCTGAATCTGATCTGGTAAATGTCTAGTCCATGAAGCGCTCTCTCTCTCTCTCTCTCTCTCTCTCTCTCTCTCTCTCTCTCTCTCTGTATGTTTGTATGTACAATGTAAAGCATGAGACTCAATCTCAGGGTCATGGGTTCAAGCGCCACATTGGGGCCAAGTAAAATACAAATTCTAGTTGGTATTTAATGAAAACTCTGAGCCAGATATTGAAGAAAAACTGGAATATCACAGAGAGGAAACATACCATAGTCAATTCTCACCCAGCCAATTTCGCAGGATAAAAGCTATGTTCAAGAGTTTTTAGCCTGGCTCATTTTTTTCTACAGAATACCTCAATGTCTTTCTATGCTTGCCTTAAATATCTTATTTGTCCACTAGTTATACTTCTGAGTTCAACTCTGCATCATAATACTAGAGTTAGGATTAAAGGTGTGAACTACTACTGTTTGTTAGTTAGGCCTTGAACTCACAAAAAGATCTCTGTCTCTGGCATTATAGGATTAAAGGCGTAGCTCACCACTTTCCCTTGCTGGGATTAAAGATGTGAGTTACCAACTGTCATTCCTGTGCTGGGATTACAGGCATGAGTTACCACTCTCTGACCCTCCTGGCTTAGACTGTGGGTAAGTCTGTTCTCTGATATTCAAGGCTGATTTTATTAAATATAAAATATATCACCACACAATGTCTAACAAAATATGCTTCAGTCCTGTCCAAATCACTTAAAAATTATAAATGTCAGAACTTCTCAGAAAATTATCAAGCCCAAAGAAGATATATAGATCAATGAGTTGGGAAGACAGGTATCAAAAGAACAAAAGGGCGAGCGGGCAGGGATTGTTTGAAAGTCAACAGCTCAACATTAGAAGGCAAGGCTAATCAATGACTGTGGCCCAATGAGACAGAATGCAGGAGAGGGTACCACCTCAAGAATGGGATTCTGACATTAAATTTTTTAAAGTATTTTATGGACACAAAATGTCAGACCATGGACAATATATGGTGTGGAAGTAGAATAAAAAATATTTCCCCCCAAAAAAACTGTGATTAGATAACACCAGGAAACCTCTGCTGTTATATATTGACCTTCCAGTCTAGCCTGCTCTGTCTTTACCTCTCTGTCTTCCTCCATTATTCACAGAAGTCTGGCACCAAATTTTGCCCGTCATCCTTAAACCCCCTGATGTAAACCCAAGTCCTGTTGTAAGGGCAGGGTTGTCTAAAATTGCTACTTTTCTGTTAGCAAATCTTGATCATCCAGTTTCTTAAACAAATCTGGATTGTTGTCTCTATGCCAAGAAAACACTTGGATGATCTAGTGAATTTTCCATTTTTCCTCTAAGTGTGGAGTTATATAAACATTATTTGAGCATATTAATCTAATTAGTTTTTAATAAATGGAAATTTTTACCCCTAAGAAAGTCAAGATTCTCGAGAAAAAAAGACCCCACGAGTAAAGCCAACTTTAAGCTTAACTCAAATTCCAAGTTTTCCAATAAGAATTCTCTTCCAAATATACTTGTTCAAACAAATGTCTTTTGATATGCTGTCCTTTCCCACAAGCTTACAATGATGAGAAGGTTTTAGATAGACCAGTCTCATTGTTGTCTGGCAGAGACACAAACAGTGCATTTGCAGAGAGTGAAGATAAAGCTATATTTGGTGAACTTATGCTGTTTTCTTATTTTTTATTTTTTAATTTATTTTAAAAAGTTTTTTCCATATTGACCACTGCTGCCCTCCCTTTCCTCTTTCCATTCCTCCCTTAGCCTCCCCCCATAAGATCCCCCCTCTCTTCCCCAAGGAGGGCAAGAAGTCCCAAGGTATGTCAGTTTGGTTTGGCATATCTAGTTGAGGTAGGTTTGAGTGTCTCCCCCCAGTATTAAGGCTAGGTTAGGTGTTCCTCTGTAAGGAATTGTCTCTGAGATGTCAGTTCATGCACCAGGGATATATTCTGACCCTACTGCAAGAGGCTCCACAAACTTCCCAGGTCATTTGACTGTCATCTAACTTCAGAGGGTTTACTTCCTTTACAGAAGGTTTCTCTGTGATTTTTTTTTTCTGAGTCAGTGAGCTTCCAATAGCTCTGGTCAGTCAACTCTGTGAGTCTTCTCCTCATGATCCTGATCCCTTTGCTCATATACTCTCTCTCCTCTCTCTCTTCAGCTGGTCTGGGAGCTCAACCCAGTGCTTAGCTATGGATCTCTGCTTCTGCCTCTATCCATTGCTGGATGAAGACTTTATACTAACAATTAGGGTGGTCATTCATTTGATTATAGGGGAAGTCCTGTTTAGGCACCCTCTCCAGTATTGCTTGGGATCCTAGCCAGGGACATCTTGTGGTTTCTTGAAGATTTCCTTAGCACTCGGTTTCTCTCTGATGCCACACTGGTTCCCTCTATCAGGATATCCACTTTTTTGTTCTCCCTCTCTGTTGCTCCTCCCACTCAACCATCTCCTTCTCTCATGATTTGTTCTCACCTCCTCTTGCTTGCTCCCTATTATGATCCTATTTTATTCAGGAAATCTTTTCCATTTTTCCCTTCTCAAGAGGAATCACTGGCTGTCTCTCTTAAGTTCCTCCAAGTACCTAGCTGATGGGAGTTGTGGTTTGCAGCCTGGTTATTTTTTGCTTTATATCTAAAATCTACTTATGAGTGACTACATACCATGTCTGTCTTTCTGAGACTGTGGTACCTCACTGAGAATGATACTCTCCAAATCCATCCATTTCTCTGCAAATTTTAAGAGGTCATTTTTTTCTGCTAAGCAGTACTCCATTGTGTAAATGTATCACAATGTCTTAATCCATTGTTCAGTTGAGGGACATCTATGTTGTTTCCAGGTTCTGGCCATTATGAATAATGCTGCTATGAAGATAGTTGAGCTAATGCCCTTGAGATAAGAATGTGCATCCATTGAGTATCTTCCCAGTAGTGAATTATATTGGGTAGATTGATTCCCATACAAGTTTACACTCCCACCAATAATGGAGTGTTCCCCTTGCTCTACACCCCCTCCAGCATAGACTGTCATCTGTGTTTTTGATCTTAGCCATTCTGACAGATGTAAGATGGAATCTCAGAACTATTCTGATTTACCTTTCTCTGATGTGCCCCAATTTATTATGCTTGTTTATGCCAATTGATCTGAAAGTTTAATGTATGCCATGGGACAAACATTGACAGACTTTGAGTGTCAATCTTGATGGACTTTTTCTGGATTCTTAAGTAATGTTCTAGGCAAATACTATTACAATACACAAAACCTTGGTAGTAACTATTTACACACAGAATAGAAAAATAGTGTGAAGGACTAGTGAAAATATTCTAACTTCCCCCTCTGGTTCCTTTTAGGAGCCCAACATTACCCCAATCTTGTCCCTGTTCAAGACATCATTCATGTGTCATCAGCTATTTCAGGGCCGCAGTGAAACCCCAGTGTAGTATCTTTGAATTGTGATTTTAAAACTGAAAAGAAGGAATAATGTTAAAACCTGTTTCCTCTTTCCCTTAACAGTCCCTGGCCAGGAGAAGAGTCTACAAACAAGGTGGAGGGGAGTGTGGGTGAGGAGTTCCCCAGTACATTGTTTTAAACTGGAAGTCTCTCTGTCTTCTACCTAAGTTATGCCTACATTTGCCTATCAGTTTGTGTTATCTGTGTTATTACGTTCACTCACTTAAGGTATATTCCCCTTCCCTTCTTTTGGTTTTGTTTGTAGAAGCTTACTTACCAACTCAGTATCTTTTTTATGGTGTTTAAATTTTAAAATTTGAAACTGTAACTATTATAAAACTGTATAATGACTGATGAAATGAAATACTCTAAATGTAGGGAAGTGAGAATATTGAAAAATATCAATTCATCTGCAATCATACCTCTTAGAGATTGCTATTGTTATAAATGCCAAAGAGTTGGGTATTTATTTATGATTTTGTTCTTTCTTTTTCTTGATAGAAATTTTCTAAGAGGTCCAGGTTTGCCTCAAATACACTATTGCCCTGCCTTAACCTTCTACATTCTAGGAATCCAAGTATTACCACCACAGCCAGTCATGAGTTCCCCATTTCTTAAGATTGTATTATAATACCTTATAAAGACAATAATTGCTTTACTTGGCATGGTTTTATGTTGTTGAAATTTGGTTGTAATTTCTACTTAGTTATATACCTGTAGCATAAGTTCTTAATTCCCATAAGCTATTCTTGGATATTTGAATTATTTTCAATGTTTTGATGTTGGAACACATATCAATAGGAATATTTTTAGTCATAAATCCATGCATATACACTTTATTGGTTTGTCATGACCAAGTTTTAAATGTGTTTCTGTCACCATTTAGTTCTATTTCATCTAACTGAAATACTGTGGGTTTTTTTTTTTTTCATTTCTTTTGACAAACAACACCAATTCAAGTTTCTACAATATTGCATTCCAGCTGAATTCTACACTTCCAGCAGGCTCTGTCTGGGAAGAGAAAAAAGATTTGCAGTGATTTTTTTTCCCTGTTTAAAAGTATGTTTCTGATCGTAAATGTTTAAATGTTTCATGTGCACATTTAACATCAAATTCATAGTGGAAAAGGCTCCAATAAGCCTCCCTGGCTAGCATCTACTAAGATTGTTTGTATTGCCCAACTTATCCATCTTGTAGCTTGTTATGAAAACATTGGTTGTACCTTTTGGTAATCTGATAAATTTGAAATCCAACTTTCTTATCTAAGTGCAACTGATGGATATTCTATTTGTCCATGGCTAAAATTTGATTTAATATTACCCAAAAACTAAAGAAAGACCAGATTCAACTTCTTATTCTTCCACTGGCCTGACATTGATTCCTGAGAACCATGGTGCAGAATGACACTTCTGTCTCTCACTTAGGGCCATTATTGGGGAGTCCAAACAATCCACCAAGACTAATCCCCAAGGCAAAGGTTTCTGAGTATGTATATAGTTGAATTTCTACATCATATCATTCAGTTTATGTCTACATTCAGGATAAAAGAGGAGTTAACCTATGAAACAATAACAATAGCCTTCGCTTAACTACTCTTCCTTATTGCAGAAATTGCATTACACATCTCAACTTCTCAATCCTTCACTATCATGAAGTGATTCTTATTGACCTCTCCATGTTAGAAGAAAACCTAGATAAAATCAGAGAGGTGGTTGACATACTAGTCTGACTCAGGAAGTACACTCAAGATTAAAGTGAGAATTTACATTCCCCCAGTTCATGGAGATAACATGGACATCTAATTTCCTTTGGTTGTATGAGGGTGACTTATGAAATATAAATTGGACACTAAAGATGTGACCCAACGATATAGTACACAAGGTCTTGGTTGATTCTGAGAGAGACAGAAAGAGAGAGAGAGAGAGAGAGAGAGAGAGAGAGAGAGAGAGAGAGAGAGAGAGAGAAAGAGAGAGAGAGATGAGAGAACTAAAAAAAAAGAGCAGGAAAAAATGAATTAAAAAATAAAATAGTAAAAGTAAAAGGAATGGCCAAACTAGAGCAGAAAGCAAAGAAAAGAATTTATTTTCAAAAAGAAAGATGCCAACAGATATTACCAAGCACTGAATATTAACATAAGGCCCAAGGAATATCTACTACTCCAGAGTTCAGAAGCTTGTAAGTGGAAGAGCTGATGTACTATGTTATATTCTAACAACAGGCTGTCACAAAGAAGCAAAAATTAATAAAAGCAATTAAGACAAGAATATGTGTGAATATTTACATTATAATAGTAAATTAATTATGGGTATCCTGACATTTTTAAAGCCAAAAAGTTTAAATTTAAATAAAAGAAAAGATTAACATATTTACTGTACCAGTTTACTTGGGTTAGGGCAGACAGTAGCTGGAATAGAAAGATTCAGCCTAGTCAGAAACAGGTAAATTTTGAAGCTGTATTTTTTATTTTATGGGTATGTTTTAGTAATTATCCTAAAGCCAATAAAAGGAAAAGAGGCCCTAAGTGAACCAATATTGAATATGTCATTGTATTACGTACTTGCCTTGTGGCCATGACAAAAATGAACCTTTCAAAAGCAACTTAAAGGAAGAGAGATTTATTTCAGATCACAGACATCCCTGTGTGTCCCTTGGATTTACCAGTCATTGGTGGCTTTTAACAATGATGTCAGAGATCCCAGAAGACAATTTTCATTATAAGAAATGAATGTGAACATTCTATCTACTTTTTGAAAATTGTACTAAAAAGATAAAAAAAAAAAAAAAAAAAAAAAAGATCAAATCCTGAAGGAACATCTAGTATCTTAGTATCTTCTGGCCTAGTCTTCCCGGGCCCAATTCCCAGATGTGCCACTAATATTCCTGGTGATTTTTAGAAAGTTATCTGATTTCTTAAAATGTTTTAAATTTAAAATTATAAATAATAACTAATATTGTCATTAGAGCTTAAGTTAGATATTTTTGGGAACGTAAGATAGAAGCAAATAACATATATAAGGAGATAAAAAAAAGGAGGGAGTTAGGGAAGAAGGAGAGGAGGAAGAAAAAAAGAGAGAGAGCAAGAACTATAAAGTGACTGCCCAACCTATACTGGATGTAAGGAATCATCGTGATAATACTGCACGTGATTTCATGTGACAGCAGCTCAGGTGGTTGTAGAAACAGAGAAGGCAGATGGTAGGACGCTTAGAGTTTAAATGATTATGGAGGAAAAGAGAGCAGGAATGCTGAGTCTAACCTGAAGAAGAAGTGAATGCAGTGTATCTAAGACTTGTATAAATAAGGAATAAATCAGGTAGGAAATGACAGATGGGGTAATACAGCTGCTGTGGAAGGACTAGAAATCTCCATTTAATGGGAGAAGAGTCTATATATGATCAGATTGGAACAGGAGGGTCTGCCATAGAACACCCAGTTGATATGAAGAACAAGTATGAGTTGAAAACACAGAGCCAACTGTGGTGGGATTGTTTTTTTGTCAATAAAGTTGTTTTGGTTTATGTGGAGTATTGTAGAAGTGGGTGGAGAATCAGAGGAGAAACAGGTATAAGAAGGGCAGAGTTAGTCAATCTCCATACAACTACCCCACAAAAAACATACAAAAAATCCAAATAAGCCACAAGCCAGGCCACATAACAAATAAATTACTAAAATAGGTTAAATTAAAATTAAAAACTAACTAATAATATACTTAAAACATAAGCCAAACAATATAAAATTAATATAAACATCTAATTCATTTCATTAAAAAATAAAAACCACCACAAAGTCCAAACTTCTAGCCCAAACAAATTCAAAAATCGTCCACAACAGCCAAGCATAAATAAAGACAGCTTAGCAGAGATATCATGACAATTTGGAAGTGACAAAATTGTTCTGGTGATTTTGTTGTAAATGTATCTAGAACCAACAATAGTCTCGACTCTGCCTCTAGCAAGCTACAATTTGCTTGTTCACAGTGGGTGTGGCAGTGGAAAGGATTTGTCTCATTAAAATAGATACTGTATTTTCCATAGCCAGTGGTGTGATGCAATTCAAAGAAAGTAGAATTGAGTCTATAACTGCTCTTCCGACTTCTTGGTGAGAGGCCGCTAATGATGCAAACCACAACTGTGGGCGAAGCAGCTGGGAGACTGCTGAGACATGATAAATGAGTCATAGATGCACTTTCCAGCTGCACCCAGATCTTGCCATCCACCCTTGGTCATGTCTTGTGGAAGTTCTAAAATTGATCAAGACTGTGATCAGCACAGTCTCCAAGGCAGCAGCATGTATAGTAGACAGACTTCTTCTTTCCCCTGAGTATTTGTCGTCTCTGAAAGAATATCTTAATGCTAAACTACTTTAGTTCTTGAAAGATGATGATGTCAGAGACTCTTCTGTGCTCCTGTCTGGAAACCATTCAACACAGTGGACACTTTTTCTGAAGTATTTGGAGTTTCCACAAGCCTAGGATCAAATCTCTTCACTATGCTGTCCCCACCTCATGACGCTGTGGATGATCACTTCATTAAAGCCAGACTTAATCCGGTGCTCTCTTAAAGACACAGCTTGCTGCTACAGAGTGCACAATCCATTTTCCCACAAAAGGGAAAGGAGACAGAAAGACTCAGGAGTCAGAGAAAAAGGGAAAAGGACAAGGCTTCATGGCTTTGCAAAGGAAACATGAATCTCTGAACCTATTGAATCTAAATTCATACTCTGGTTCCTCAAGTAATAGCTTCCAGATTAATTGGAAAATTAATCTTTTGTAATTTGAGATTGTTCATCTGCAAAATGGAGACAATAGTGGATACTTTATAAAATTCATGATAAGGTTAATTATGAGAGTGTATATAAAATACCATGTGTGATTCTAGGGGATCAGATCTTCCCCTCCCATTATTTGTTTTGGTCATGTGACTAAAACAGTGTAGAACATAATATGTCATCTTATATTCTGCTGTTACAATCTGAAAACTACAATAAACTCCCACATTTTCTTTTCTGAATTGATTTCAGCTTTTACCTGCTTTTAATGCCCACATGTGGTTCTTCTGTCTGTGGATGGGCATGGTAAGATGAATTCTGGAATATTAGCTGCTGGCAACTCAAATAAGAATGTTAGATATTATGTTGTTACAGCTAAATTTATATTCCTATGAGGTTTTAAACTAGTCATTTTTTAAAATACATTCATTAGATTTTAAACAAAAAAAGCTAAGCATGTCCAAGCTGCAAACCACAACCACTGAACAGCTTAGAATCTGAAACACCTTGGACGGGCACCTTGGAGCCCATTCCCTCTAGAGAAACACCTGACTCAGTCTTGACTTGGGGGTGAGGAAATTGGATCTGCCTGGAGTGGATGCTGAACTAAGCCACCTTGGGAACTTAGGACCTCCTGCCCTTGCTGGGGAGGAGATAAACTGATGGAGAGAAGAGTGAGTGACTGGGAGGGGCAGGAGGGGGAAGGGAGCCTGAACAAGGGGATACGTGGATAAAAAAAAAAAAAAAAAAAAAAAAAAAAAAAAAAAAAAAAAAAAAAAAAAAAAAAAAAAAAAAAAAAAAAAAAAAAAAAAAAAAAAAAAAAAAAAAAAAAAAAAGAAAAGACTTTTTTTCATAATAATAATTAAAAAGTAATTTTTAGCTTTTTCATAGATAATTTCACATATGCATAGAGGATATTTAATCATATCTCTCACCATTCTACATTTCCAACCTAACTTGGAACCCTCTACTAACTTCATGGGTTTTTTACTTTTGTGACCTATTGAGTAAAATTAGTATAAACCATTCATTGTTCTGGACTTTTAGTAATATGCATTACATCAGCTAAGTTCAAAAACATGCTTATACAAAACTTGTTCATTAAGATACTTGATCTTTTTCTTTTGGAAATCAAAGCATCATCTATCCACATAAAAATATCAACTCATTGTTACTAATTATTCTTCAATCATGGCTTAAAATGCCCTGAAACAGCTCTAAATCTTTTAAATATTCTAATAACCTGGAAATCTTTTTTAAAAAATTTAGTTTCCTCCTTGGCGACTGTACACCTTGTGGCTTAATGATTGCAGAGTGTGACTGGACATGGGGCTTTCCCAGATGACTGTAGCACAGAGCAGAGTTTGTGAACTGCTGGTTACAGCTACTCTTTACTCAAGAGCCATTAAAAATAACTTGCTTACATCTGCACATATGTGTTTGCATTGGTATCATTCAGCTTATGTTTGTTGATTTATCTAATAAATATTTGTCTAAAACATTTTGAGATACAACCTTCCTAAAGGATGTTGTGTTAGCAGTACTGATTCATCTGTGTTTTTCTCCATAATCAGGAAAAACACTTTATTGCAAGGGAAAGAAGATCTTGTGAGTTTAATGGAGACTTCTTTGGTAAAAAGGGAAGCTTTACAAGGTCCATGACAAAATAATTCATTATTTTTCTCTTTTTCTATCTATTCTGTTCTAATAAAATGTATAAAGTACAAGAGCAATTCAGATATAGCATTTATTCTAGGTTTCATATTCTAGTGTTAGAGACATGCAGTATATGCATGATGCAAGTACAAAGTAGTATGAGACATTCCCTCTACAAAAACAAAACAAAAGAAAAAACACAAAAATAATGAATATAGCACCATAGCAATCACTGAAACAATTACAAGTGAGAGTTTTCAATGAATAAAAATGGGAAAGACTATGTAGAACTCAGAGGTTAAAGAAAAGAGACTTCAGAGGTCAAATGAAAGAGCTGGGCTTGGAAGTTGTGGCAGAATTTGAAAGGCAGGGTAAAGAACTCATTTTCTGTCAATCAAGAACAAACATGTAAAAATGAGAAAGATGGCTTAGGTTTCAGTGCTGTGGCAGAAGGCATTCTATCCTATGCAACCAACAACAGCAGCTGTGGGATTGTTTAAAAACTCATGACAATAAAACAAGTATAGTATACTTGCTCACCATTTTGTAGTTTCCAGAAAAATACATCGTGTACAGTATGTGACTAAGCTTCTGCTATAACAATGATCTGCAATAATCAGCTTACAAGGAGAATGGGTTTATTTCAGTTCTCAAACTTTAAGCCAATGACTGACTGCAAGACAGAACACTAGTCAGGTGTGGAGGAAGAAACAAACACACTCACCTCACGGCCAAGAGGCAAGAATGAATGAAAGATCCTGGAGTCCACCGTCTCTTGACTCCTCCTCTTGAAATTTCCAACACCTCCCTAGCACTAAGCCTGCAGAACAATCTTTTTCTAACTGGGGATCTTTGGGAGACATTCCAAATTCAAGCATTGCCACAATAAGTGCTTAATAAAGTATTGTAGAAAAAAATGATTAATGAGAAAAATGAAGGAAGGACTGCATCATATTGACATTTATTAATCACCAACTGAATACCCAGTCATGTGCTAGAAAGCAGAAACAGCTGTGAATGGCTGCAAAGTCTACTCTCTACAGCCATTGCCTTCAATTTGTTTGCAGCACTTTTGTCTGTCTGTCTGTCTGTCTGTCTGTCTGTCTGTCTGTCTCTCTCTCTCTCTCTCTCTGTGTGTGTGTGTGTGTGTGTGTGTGTATGGATGTGTTTGCATATGTGCTCTGTGCCTGTCTGTCTGTAGCAAAGAATGGACATGAATTCATAGTTATCTTCTTGCTTCAGCCACCCCCATCCACATGATGGATGACAGACATAAGTACCATTTCTTTGTTCTTCAAGTTTTAGGTTTTTTATAGATCATTTAAGGAGTTTACTAAAAATAGCACTGGTATTCATCTCCCTTTCAATTGTGAAAACTGAAAGAAAATGCTTTTAAAAAATATCTTCCTGGTCCTCCAGGTATTCTGATGTTACCAGTCTACAAATTATATCCTGAGAGATAGTCAGAAGGAAAGGCCCATTTATCACTGAACAAAGGAACATATATCAGTATCAGTGTTGGGCAATAGGTGTCATAGCTGGGGCTCCCTCAGAAGATGACACTTGGACCAAGTCCTAATGAATGAGTCTGTGTTCCTGAGAGTCAGGATGAGAAGAGGGAAGAAGGAGCATCATGGAGAGAGAGTCAAATTCAAAGGCTTGCAATATCTTTGGATGCACCGTTTCTTAGTACCACTGTGGTCAAATGTTAGAAAAGAAAAGGCCAGCAGTGCTTATAGGATGTTCTGAGTGTGTTTCTTAGAATTCACCTCTACTCTATCTGCCTAAACTTAGGGTTACCCATTCATACAGTTAGTTCTCAATTTAAAGAACAGCCTAAAATTCAATTCCAAGAAAATTAGGCTGTAAAAAGCAGAACTACTATTCTAAGTACTAACTTCCTCTGTGCTAAGTATGTCGAGACTTAGTCTGGAATATGTGATCTTTCATCCTAATTATGAAGAACGGAACAAAATGATTTTCCAGTTGAATACAAATCATTTAGATGTGTCTCTCTCTAAGGGAACTTGACCTCTCAAACAATCCAGTGCAGCTCATGGTTTGTTGCCACCTACACAGATCTGCATGCTGATCTTCTTTAGCTTCTTCTGGAAAGCATACACAGAAAATGATACCAACAAGGTCAGTCAGTTTATTTTCTATAAATTGATGCTCCTGAATTTCCTCCCATGTGGTAGAAATATTGTGAATTATCTAAGGAGAAAGAACCAGGTAGATGGAATGCTGTCATTAACTCAAGATTCCTATACTTTTTCTCTGACATGATTCTGGTTTTAGCTCAGATATGGAACAGACTTCGGGGAGAAACTGAGCCATCAATTGGAGGATTCTGAAGACATGTAGCTCCCATATTCTCATCCCTTAAACAATTATCCATTTAAACCTAAGGAGTCTTCTGAGCACCTGGGGAGCTAGGCCATGGTAAGCTATGACTTTAGTTGTAGCCCAGTAGATTTCAAAGAAACCTGAAGGCAGCTAGAAATTCTCTGTTTCCTGTTCCTGAATGCCAAGGCTCTGGCACAGACTCTGGAGGATGGGAGTGGTGGCCCTTCCCATATCTACTCATTTTTTTTCCTCTCTCAGAGCTGCAGCAGCTTGCCATTCCACCTGTATTTCAGGAACATTCTGTTTGCATGATATAAACTAGTTCCCTGTCTGTTTATTACATGCCACAAGACTCATATTCTTTCTAACGACCAGAATGACGAACTCACCTACCTCACAGAGCACTTTCATCCTTCTTTAAAGGGATTTTTTTCATTCCCAGTCTAAACAAACTGGATGCTGCTTACTGCCTGCTAGAAAGAAAGCTGCTCTTTTTGTCTTTAAATAGTAAGAAGAGGTTGAGGTTTAACATCTGGACTTAGGGAAGGAAGCCTTATTTAAAAGTGGGTCCTTTATTGATGTCATTCTCTGTGTCCTGGTGGCTCTCTGCTGTAACTTGGGGAGTGGATTCTCACTTGAGCTGCAGCACTGGATTTGAAGAAGGTCTCAGAACTTGCCTTTCCTCTTTGGTCCTGTCCATGTAATATTCTGCATCTCTCCTATATTTTTCTCTTTGATCTTAATTTTTGGTTAACTATGTTATTGCTTTTTAGATTTATACATTATACAATATACACTGATATGTTTTTGCTTCCCATTACCCTCTCCTATGCCCCTGCTCATATGCCCCTCTCCCCCTTCTATTTTTCTCATCTGGATTCCTTCCTTCTTTCTTACCTTTTGCTTTTGCACAAGTCTATCATAGGTAGCCATAGCTGTGATGTGTTTATGAGTGCAACTTCCATTCATACAGAAGTGATTCCAATTGGAAACAGGAAGTAACTTTCATCCATAATGATGTCAGTGGGAAGGTGGAAAGTGGAGTTTTGATTGTGTCAAGTTCCTAGTTGGTCTGGCTGATTGAAAGTAATACCCTGTGGCATGTTTCTTTGTGGAAGTCCTGGCAATTGTACGCAAATCATCCCTGATGTGGAATGTATTTCTGTATACTGTGAATACCATTGGTTAATAAAGAGGCTGATTTGGCCAATGACAAGGCAGCTTAGAGGCAGGTGGGAAATCTAAGCATAGATAAAGGAGAAGGTGGACAGAGTCAGACAGAGATACTGCAAGCTGCTGTCCAAGGAAGCAGGATGTAAAAGTACAGGTAAGCTACAAGCCATGTGGAAAGTCACAGATTAATAAAAATGAGTTAAGTTGTAGGAGGTAGCTGGTAATGAGCCTGAGCCATAGGCAAAACAGTTTGTAATTAATATAAGCCTTTGTGTGATTATTTGCGACTAAGCAACTGTGAGCAGGTCCAGATCTTGAGGCTAGCCTGGGCCAGACAGGTCAGAAACTTCAGGCTACACATACCCCTTCTTGTGAATGTTAAGTGATAGACAACCTGACATTTAAATTTTAGTTACTGTATAGTAACAATAACTATTGAAGCACTGCTAGGTTTTTGTGATAACTAATAACTGGACTAGCCTTCTCAGTTATAGGGTGACTGACTTTGTTTCTTAATTTCCAAGGCCAACCACAGTCAGCAGATATATCTGTACATTGCTCCTCATGAGAGACATTTTCAGATAGTTCCCATTTAGGAAATGACTTCAGGGAGTTCTCTCGCTAGGCATAATAATTAACTTCCTAATCATCCAAGTGTCAGAAATTATGGTCCCAACAATTATCATCAGCACTCAGAAAACAAAGATTCCTTTTTGCTGTAGCTGTGTTTCTCAGAGCATCCCAGTGGAATGGAATCCCATGTGCCCTTAGCAGTCATCTGCTGATACACACAATCTTGACTGGCTCTTCTTCCATGGCTTATTTTCCTCTTATTTCTTTTCTAAGATCATTAACAAAATGGAACTGCATATGCAACCACAGCTTCATAAAATCCTAATGGAGCTAAAAGATTCCTACTACCTAGCACTGTCATATTCACTATGCCATACCAGCATAAGCATCATTCACATGCTTGTGCTGATGGTGGTGTGAACAAATCTACTGTGCTATCACTCATACAGAACATCATACCTATGAGGTAGATCACAGAATGCTTATATCTCCCTACCTCTCAAAGTCTCTCTGTCTCTCTGTCTCTCTCTCTCAAACATACACACACATACACACACACACACACACACACACACACACACACACACATACCCTATCAAATCCATTTAAGGTTGCTCATATGTCCAAGAGTGACAATTTGGGAATGGAAAACTTATGCAGGTGTTCCCCAGAAGAAATTGCTTCTCCCTCTCTCTGCAGTCATTGACAATTTGTAGCATTTCATTTAGGGGAGATCCATTATGGAAATTTCCCCATCCATGTTGGCATATCAGATGGTGTGCCTATCTTGATCAGGCAATAGCATTTCAAGGATGAATTTTCCCTGTCATATCTGGGGACATGAAATGAAAACAGACAACCTAGTCTCCTGACCCTTTCAATCTTTCTACACCCCTTCCCTGATGTTCTCTGAACCTTAGGTCTAGGGCTGTATTTCAGATGAATCAGTTGGGATTGAGAACCCCACAGTCTTTTATTCTCTGATTTTTTTTTCTAGTTGTGTATCTCTGTAATAGTCTTTATCTGTTACAGAAAGAAGCTGCTTTGATAAGGAGTGAGAGCTACATTTGTCTGTGGATATAAGGATAAGTATTTAGAAATCACATTATTTTAGGGAAATGGAAGAAGTAGGCACTATTTTAGGCCCTATACCTTCTCAGTATGGGCAGTTTTCAAGGTTACAGTATCAGGCATAATTCCCTCCCACTGAGTGGGCCTTAAATCTAATTAGACAGATGGTTACTCTCAAGTTAAAAGGTTGTTATTTTTAGAGTATACTCATAACAAAATATTCACTATAGTAGTCTGGGCTGGCATCTATGGTCTCTTAGGTGAAGGACAGAGAGGGAGAACAAAGAAAGATATCTTGATATAAGAAGTCATTTTGGAGTTGTGGAGAAATCTGGTGCTAGGTAAATGTCAAGGTATCCACAAGGATGACTACAGCTAAAACTCCAAGCAACAGTGGAGAGGGGTCTGAACTAGCCTTCCCCCTCAACAAATTGGTAACCACCCTAATTGTCATCAGAAAACCTTCATCCAGCAATTGATGGAAGCAGATGCAGAGATCCACAGCTAAGCACTGAGCTGAGCTCCCAATCCAGCTGAAGAGCGGAAGGAGGAATTATATGGGCAAAGGGGTCAAGATCATGATGGGGAAACCCACAAACACAGCTGACCTGAGCTAGTAGGAGCTCACTGACTCTCGACTGACATCTGGGGAGCCAAGTTCAGAGAGACTGAAGTAGGCTCTCTGAATGTAGATGACAGTTGTGTGGCTTGGGCATTTTGTGGGGCCTCTGGTAGTGGGTTCAGGATTTATTCCTAGTGTATATACTAGCTATTGGAACCCTTTCCCTATTGAGAAACACCTTACTTAGCTTTGATACTGGGGAGGGGCTTGGTCCTGCCTCAACTTGATAAGCCAGACTTTGTTGACTCCTCATGGAAGAGCTTACCCTCTCTGAGAAATGGAAGGGCGAGGGAGAGGCTGCGAGGGTGAATATGAGGAAAGGAGGGAGGAGGAATTGTGGTTGGTATGTAAAATGAAAAAAAGTTTTAAATAAAAGTCTTAAATATTTACTATAAAAATGGTATACTATGTCCTACTTGCACCAACCTCAAATCTCTAACATTTACCAAGCCTTTTAATCTCATCAAAAGGCAATATAGAATGACTGGCTCATACATTCTAGGTTATATAATTATGTTCTATAAAGTTTTCATACCAAAAAATTATTGAGATATCTATCATAATGTGTATCTATCATTAATTGATACATGAGCATATACACAGCAAAACTCTGCCTCTGGGTTTGCTCTTAGAAACACCTAAATGAAGATATGTTCTTGACAAGTTTGGAACAAGTGTTAATCACAAACCAAAATCATTCTCTTTGAGACCAAAAACTATAACAAAAAAAAGTGACTGACCACTTTTCCATATCAGTATTTTGTCTAATCTTCAGTAACTGACATAACATCAGGTAAAACCAAAAAACATGGTTCAAAGCAAGCGGATCCACTCTTATCCAGAGTGGTTGGGTTTCATATCTAAAGAAATTGTTTGTGCTTGAAGTTGCAAATGAATATGAATTCCTTATCTTTTTGATCAGAAGGTCCTTGGACAATATTCCTACTCACACATGAAGTCACATGTCTGTTATCCTACACCAAGGAGAATCAACTCTTGACCTTCCTATACCACATCTGTACTGCCTACTGAGACTAATGTCTTCAAGTTCTCATCAACAATGTGTAATATTTGGCAAGTCTGGCTCCAGGCCAAAAATCTGTGTGTGATCTTTCAAGTATAACCACAAATAATTAAAGGGATTTGACCAGAAGCCCTTGTGAGGGAAGTGGCTGCCACCACTGAACTTGGTGTACACTGAGTGCTGGAGTCTATGGAGAAGCTGTAGAACCAGACCTTAGGCAATGCTCTTCACCTCAGGCCAGCCATGCTCACCTGGCATCCTACGCTCTTTCTTACTGGGTTATTGGCTCAGGGACTTCCTGCAGAGACTACTTTATTTGTGGTCTTGGTAAATGCACTGATCTCCTCTCTTTTTAAAAAGATTTTTATTTTATTCTGTGTGAATTGGTGTTTTTCCTGCATGTATAACTGTGTTAAGGGTGTTAGATCTTGGAATTACAGACAGCTGTTAGCTGTTATGTGGATGCTAGGAATTGAACTCATGTCCTCTAAAAGAACAGTCAGTGCTCTTAACTGCTGAGCCATCTCTCCAGCCCCCTGATCTCCTCTTTAACACAGTCTCACTTCCAGACTCCTTCCCTGACCCCATTTAGACACTACCTCTATGACTTTAAAGAAGTAGGGATTCAGTGTCAAGGTAACTTTTCCAATCTATATTATATATCTGATTCTCACCATTGCTGTTCTATGGGAGAAATGAAACGTACACTTGTTTGTACAGGTACAGCAGGTAACCAAAGGCTTGGTTGCTTACACTCTATAGTAAGTGAATGAAGGCTTAATGCCTCTTTAACTACCCACCTGAATGCTCAACAGAACTCTGTAAAACTATCATGGACCACACAGCTGCTTTGGTCTAACTCTTTGGCTATATATATGCACTCCTGGCGTAGTGTTGATAATGGACTGTTACTGTCTCAGATGGGTTGATTCATAGCCCTTTTTTTAAAAAAATATTATCACCATGTTTATAACAGATGAGAATGCTTCAGCCTTTTGTATGCTTTTAAAAACTCAGCTCCAAGCTAAGTTCCATAGACTGTGTCAACCATGCACTCTCACAAAGATGTCTAAAGATTCCTTATAGTTTCTTGTGGCTCTGACACTATGGTGACATGGGGCTTCTACTCTTTTAAAATGAATATAAAATAAATCCTGTTACCATTTTTCTCTATCAATACAATTACACCAAACATATGTTGCCTTTTTTTATTCACAAGTATTTTGTGAGATCACAGAAAGGGAATTCACCATTACCTTAAGAGACCCTTTAATAAAGCAAAGCCCTGGAATGTGTTTTGTACTCTTAATTCTAGAAATTTCTCTCTTAGGGAGCAGGCCTGGTGACTACCCTGAATTCTCTGGGTCCCTCAGGAATTCTACTGATAAAAATGGCTTTTTATAGAATACCACACTTGGTGGCCTTGATGCTAGAGCCCTGTGGGGGATGAGGTTTTCTAAGAAAACCCCCAAATCTTTGAGTTTTTAAAATACCACAAGTGGTCTGACCATCCTCTTGAGTGTAGTCAGTTTACCAGGGCAACTCTCTTAAAATGGACTCTTTCTCTCCCAGTAGCTATCAATTGCTAACAGCTTCTCAATGGGGAAGGATGGGGCTATTTCATGCCTGCCTCTCCTCCCAGTGCTGGGATTTAGTCTGCCTTGAGCTTGCACATATCTTGTGTACACTATCACTGTCTGCTGCACATGCAGATAGATGTACAACTGTCCTGTTGTCTGGGAGACACTGTTTCCTTGTAGTCATCCACTGGTCCTGACTCCTCCACTGTTTCTGTCCTTTCTTCTGTAATGACTCCACTTCACTTCAACCCTCACTGTCACCATTTTCTGTTAGCCCTTTATACTACAGCATTCTATTTTTCCTCCCCTAAAGGCTCCTCCACCCCCACCCCCATGGCAAGTCCCCTTACTAATTTACTGACCTCTATAGGTATTCCAAGTGAAGCACACATATTTGACTCAAAGCTAACATTCACAAATAAGAGAAACTATATGATGTTTGTCTTTCTGGGTCTCAGTCACCTCAATTTGGAATAGTGCTTCTAGCTCTACATATCCACTGTTTCCATTTCCTAGTTATTGTGAATAGGGGAGAAATGAACATGGGTGAGGAGGTTTCTGTATAGTAGAGTATAGATTCCTTTGAGTATATGCCCCTAAATAGTATATCTTAATGGTTAGTATATCTGTTTCTAGAAATTCTACAGAGATTTTCATAGTGGCTGTACCAGTTTGCACTACAACCAGCCATGAGTATTCCATTTTTCCAACATCTATGACAGGACCTATCATTATTGATTTTTTTAAAAAAGTCTCAGTCATTCTGTTTGCAGTAAGATGAAATCTCAAACTGGTTCAAATTTATAACACTCTGATGGTTAAGAATATCAAGCATTTCAAGAAATAATTCCTTAGTCTGTATTGTATTTTTTGAGATCTCTGTTTAGTTCTGTCTTGTATTTAATTGGGTTGACTTTTTGATGGTTGATGTTTTTATTACTTGTATATTCTGGATATTAACCTATGTCATAAGTATAGCTCTTAATGATATTTTCACATTCAGTAGGCTGTGTCATGGTATCTTTGCTGTATAGAAGCCTTTTAGTTTCATGAAGTCTCATTTATGATCATAAAAGTATCATTTCAGAAGAAAGCAAGATCTGAATTATCTAGACAGGTTTTTGAGTTGCGTCTTGGCTAACAGGTTATCTGAAGACTTTTCTCAGTGTCATTCAGAAAGTATGCTGTAAAATTAGTTGCACCCAAAAATATCCTATCTCTATCTTTTGCATCATTGATTCCAAGTTTAATCAGCATTTGGAAAGTGAGGCTTAATGCCCTTAAGTCATGCTGTTCAAAACGCCTTCTCAATCTACTATATTAAAACCCATGATGAAATATGCCAGAAGCCAAGTTTATGAAAGTACACAGATAAACAAGACACACCTCAGGAACTATGCACGTAGATGTACTTGGAAGCAGGCCCAATGAAATTTCAGCCTACGCAGTAGTATCCTGGGACACTTTCGCTTAGCCTATATTGTTCTGTTTTGTAGACTTCCTTGTATGGCTTTTTAAAAAATGTTTTCTGAATAGGTCAGATTCTTTCTGAGTTTTTTTTGTCAGGTCCTTGTCTCAATTGTCAAGATGCTATGTAATGTGTGATTCTCCTGTTTTGATTCTACTGAAGTGTAAAATAACCAGGGACAATCATTGGCTCTGGCGGTTCCCTGAGGGACAGCCTGTGCACATCAGCAGCCTCTCTTTAGAGCTGATATTCTTCTGTCTCCCTCTGACCTGAAAGGGTCAACTCAAAAGCCTTACTTGCTATTTCCATGCTACTGTGGAAAAGTAAAATAAAAAGAGAGAGAAATGGGTGGTGTCCAGGGTGAAGTGGGAGGCAGACGGCTTCAGACAGAGAGGATCCCAGGTCCAGAGCAGAGTAGGAGGTAAACAGATTCCAGCCCCTGGGCCTCCAGAGGACCTCATCCCAGAGACCACAGACACAGTCCTGAATTTGACCTCATGGCCAGGCCTGC
This sequence comes from Sigmodon hispidus, assembly GCA_004025045.1. NCBI lineage: Eukaryota > Metazoa > Chordata > Mammalia > Rodentia > Cricetidae > Sigmodon > Sigmodon hispidus. Next base: position 74,108 of record PVIH01009549.1, read on the forward strand.
CCTAAACCAGGGCTAGGAGAAATCTTCCCTAGCAATCCCGGGGGTGACATCACAGATGGCTAGGCCAGGCCTCCAAGGCAGGCTGCATCTTCACAGAGGGATGAACATCTCTCTGAAGAGCATGACCCCTTGGTGTCCAGGGCAGAGTAGGAGTCAGACCTGGATTCAGACAGCCAGGATCCCATGGCCTGATGAGAGTAAGAAATCATGCAGACTTGGTGTCCAGAGCAGACAGGAGACACCCAACCCCTGTAGTCACAACTGACTAAGATTCCACTAAGACCTGACTAAGAGTAAACCAAGGAAACAAAGGGCAGATGCCAGTGCAAGAATACATATAACAATATAAAAAACAACAAGGTACCACCAGAAGAAGCTGATAGCTCTATAACACGAAGACCTGAACAGAGCAATGAAGAGAAAACAGAAGGAAGCAAAAATACAAGCACCTTTATGACGATTATAGAATCCTTAAAAGAGGATATTAAAAAGTTTCTTAAAGAAATAGAAGAAAAGCAAATACAAAATTGAAAGAGATGAACTAATCATTGAAAGAAAACCAAGAAAGAAATCCAACAAATAAAATCATTCCAGAAACTAAAAATTGAAATAGAAACAATAAAGAAGGCATTAAAATAGCATTAAATACCTTGGTGTAACTATAACCAAAGAAGTATTAGATATGTTTGACAAAAATTTTATATCTCTGAAGAAAAAAATTGAAGAGGACTTAAAGAAATGAAAGATCTCCCATGTTCCTGTATAGGTAGGATCAACATAGTGAAAATGGCAATCTTACCAAAAGCAATCTACAGATTCAATGAAATTCCCATCAAAATCCCAACACAATTTTTTGGAGACATTTAAAAACAATACTCAATTTCATTTGGGATAACAGGAAAGCCAGGATTGCCAAAACAATTTTGCTCAACCAAAGAACCTCAGGAGGCATCACTATCCCAGACTTCAAGTTATACTATAGAGTTGCAGTAATAAACAGCCTGGTACTGGCATAAAAACAGACTTGTGGATCAATGGAATTGGACTGAAGACCCCAACATTAACTACACACCTATAAACACCTGATCTTTGACAAAGAGGCCCAAAATATTCACTGGAAAAAAATATAGTATCTTCAACAAATTGTGTTGGCTTACCTAGATGGCAGTATGTAGAAAAATGCAAATAGATCCAAGCCTATCACCCTGCACAAATCTCAAATCCAAGTAGATCAAAGACCTCAACATAAACCCAGCTACGCTGAACTTGATAGGAAAGAAAGTGGGAAATACCCTCCAATGCATTGGCACAGGTGACCACTTCCTAAATATAACACCAGTAACACAGATACTAAAAACAACAATTAATAAGGGGACCTTCAGAAACTGAGAAGTTTCTGTAAGGCCAAGGACTCAGTCAATAAGACAAAATGACAGCCTACAGAGTAGGAAAATATTTTCACCAACCCTACAAGTGACAGAGGACTGATCTCTAAAATATATAGAGAAATCAAGAAACTAGAGCCCAAAAATCTAAATAACCCAATTTAAAAAATGGGGTTCAGAACTAAAAAGGGAATTCTCAACAGAAGAATTACAAATGGCTGAAAGACACTTGAAAAAGTGCTCAACATCTTTAGCCATCATAGAAATGCTAATCAAAACAACTTTGAGATACCACCTTACACCTGTCAGAATAGCTAAGATCAAAAACACAGATGACAGCCTATGCTGGAGAGGATGTGGAGCAATGGGAATACACCTCCATTACTTGTGGGAGCATAAACTGGTTCAGCCACTCTGAAATGCAGTATGGCAGTTTCTCAGAAAAGTGGGAATCACTCTCTCCACAAGGATCCAACAATACCACTATTGATCATATACCCTAAAGATGCACATTCATACCCCAAAAGCATTAGCTCTACTATGTTTATAGCAGCATTATTTGTAATAGCAAGAACTTGGAAACAACCTAAATGCCCCTCAGCTGAAGAATGGACTAACAAACTGTGGTACATCTACACAATGGAGTACTACTCAGCAGTAAGAAAAAATGCTTTACTAAAATTTGCAGGTAAATGGATGGACTTGGAGAATGTCCTCCTGAGCAAAGTTTCACAAACCCAGAAGGATAAGCAGGTGATATACTCACTCATTAGTGGGCTTTAAGCAAAAATAGTCTTATTTCATTGAAAGATGATGGGTGAATATTGATGGCCTCTGGCAGGAGTGTGGGTGAGGAAGGTCTTGTTTTGGTTGTTTTGGTCACAGGGTGTGTAATTATGCTCCAATAAATAAATGACCAGCATGAATGCCCTGTTTTGTAAATGGGGAGATAATAAGAGTGGGTATGAAACTGAGAGGACTGACAAGTTAGCTTGATGGGTTCATGATGTAAAATCACCAAATTAATAATAATAATAATAAACAACTTCTGGTTTGACTGCAGAAGGGCTGCTTAGCAGAAATCTGTGGTGGCCATAGTGCATCTGTGGGTATTAGCTATGACCTACTGTGCTTTCTTCATCTGCAGCTGAGCCTAACCAGGCTTGAGGAGCTTTAAATTTTATTTTTTATGTTTCATGCATTTTAGAGAAGAGAGAAGTTTTATTACTGTATGTTTTTTTTAGCTATCCTGAATGTTTTGCTTTTTTATATAAAGTTTGATATTGATTTTCAAAAAACACTAAAATAAAACCCCAAAAAACAAAATGTATAGACACACCTGTGTTGGGGCTTTTAAGTGACACATTCAAATACTATATTTATTTATATGCAACAAAATACAAAGATCATAAAATATTTTTCCTGAAATAATACAAATACTTAAATCATTCTGGGAAGTGATTTTTTTTCTTTTTATTTGAATCCACTATATTCTATTCCATACAACTTGCTTCATGTTTCTTAATGATAACAGAGGATTGGGGGTACAGGGGGAATGAGACGAGAAATGGGAGGAGAGGAGGGAGGGAGGGGAAACTGAAGTCAGGAAATAAAATAAATGAATAAATTTAATTGATAAAAAATAAAAATAACAAAAAAGATGAAATTCCTAGCTGAGGACAGGGGCCAACTCTCCTGCATCTGGTTCATGTTCAGGGCCTCCTACCTGGTCTGACATGTGATTTAAAAAGCAGCACATGTAATGAACACCATAAATTAAAATTAAAAGTCCTCATTCATTTCCATCTTAGACATGTGAAATCTAAAGCAGCTAGAGATCTGTAATTTGCCCATGATCATGGGGCTGATAATTTGCTAGGAAAGATTTAAACCTGAGTTGTAAGATCCAAAATGTGTGCTCTTAATCCCTTAGTTATGCTTCTATCCTGGGTTGACATTTCACTTTAGAGTTGCTAAGTAAAATTTCCAGGGAAAAGGAAGAGGATCATTTATGACTATTATGACAGTGTTTGCCTGTGGAATACAGAAACATCCATCTCAACACTATAAACTCAACCTGTAAGTCATGTTGAAAAATACCCAGCTAGCTGCAAGGAACTGACTTCTGCTATACAGGGAAACCTTGCTAAATGTTCAAATTGAAACTTAAAGGTCTGATTAATATATTAATATATTTTATATATAAAATTTATATATTTATGTTAGACATGCAAATTTCCTAAGAAAATAACCTAGAGTTTTCAAATGAAGAGATTCCTATGAAGCATACGGTGCTGTCTCAGAAAACCACAGGGTACTGGTAGGCTTAAATACTCCTTAGTTCAACACAGCTTTTCATCTCCACATGGCATCATGGACATAGTTGCCTCAGGCAGAGTCGAGTAGCAGGGTAAGCATATACCTAGATTATTCTTATGAAAATATCTTTTATCATTAATGGGGAAACTAAAGTTCCTCCACTTTGAGACCTGGAGCTATTTTTGGATCTGAGAAATTTCTAAACTCCCAAGGCCAAGTAGCTCCCCAAGGATAAGCATGTACCCAAGATCCTAGGTAATCAAAGGGCACCCAGGGCCAAATGCCAAAGGTCCTGAGACTCCAAGGATATTCTGGCCCAGCTTGGAGGCATTCTCTTCCCATCCTAAAACAATCAATCAGCCAATAGCTACCTGCCTGCCAGCAATAGTAAAAAAAACTTTCTCTGAGCTCTCACTTCCCAGCCTGATAATAGCATTTCTATGGTCTTTGTTTGATCTTTGCTTTTAAAAAGGCTTGCTTTTGGATAAACAGGAGCTTAGTTCAGTTATCAATCTGGGTACAGTTATATAACTGAAATAATAAAACCTTGCCTGCGCTTGCATTGGGGAATTGGTGTGATTCTGCGATTTCTGGGGGTCACTGAGACTGGGCAGGCAGAACAATTGCCACAGATCAAAGCAAGATGTTTGGAAACATAACATAAAAAGACTAAACAGACAGGTGTTGTAAATAATTTCTGCCCAGTCTTTCTGGGCCTGGACCAAAGGTTTAGTCTTACTCTGGGCCCTGCTTTGCCTCAAATAATCACACACAGGCATATATTATTTTTATGCTGATTGACCTAGGGCCCAGGCATATAATTTGTTAACTCCTTCATCTCAACTCAACCCATTTTGTTCAGCTGCATGGCTAGGTACCTTTCCTCATCGTGTCTCTGGCAGCTCTCTGGCATCTGTCTCTGTTCTTTTTGTACTCAGTTTTCTTAGCCTGGTAGCCTCATCCACACTTCCTGTTTGCCTTTTGGCCAATCAGCTTTTATTACACCCATAGGTGGGACAAATATTTACATTACCAGCATAATCCCACTACAGACATGCATGCTATACAAGGATTTGTATTTATAGTAAGTGAATAAATTTTTACCAGTCCTTGGTACCATGTTGGATCTAAAAATGTATTGATAGCAATCACAGAAGCAGAGCAAAGCAGAAGTCGTTTAAAGGAAGATGACCTGTGGTTCAGATGATGATGAAAGTATCCAGGTAACATCTGAGCAATGCTGTGAAATGATGGATATTTGGAAAGGTACTTTCAGGATCTGAATCTAGGTATTCAAAAGAAAAAAGAAGCAAATTAAAACTATGGCCACTTAAGCACCAGATCTGAACTTAAACTTGATGTGACATTTCAAAGACTTTACCATTTTTTCATTATTTTTTATACCAACCTAACAAATACATCTCACTAAATCTGCCAAGTTTTATTCATCCATTAAATTATTTTTATTATGTATCAGAAACAATGCTATTATCTTCAAGTTACAATAGAAGGACCATCTCCCTGTAACTGTAATTGACTTCTTTAGTGGGACAATAATCACATTGTTGATGATATACTTTTATGTAAATACACAATTTAAAATTTTTCAAGCTCAAAAATAAAGTGATTTCTGTAAGAAAATAATTTTTAACCATTCTCAAAGGAATCTATTTTCAATTCCAAAAATACTGATACATAATAAAGAACAATGGAGCATGGAAGGGAAAGGAAGCGAAACCTCTGGGGTGGAGGAAAAAGGAAAATGAGTCAGTTGAAATTACTGAAAGAAACTGAGGTGAGCTTTGGTCTGGGAATAGCAGTGCTTAGGGGTAGAAAGAATTCCTAGTATCAAGCCAAAGGTCAGCCACAAAGAAAAGAAAACAATGAAGAGCCACATGGAAGGAAACAGCAGGTGGGGCTATTACAGGAGCTTCCGAGTTTAGATGACCTTAGAATGTAATTTTTCACATGGAAAATTAACACTAAATATATGCCAGCCAGTGGTGACACACACCTTTAATCCTAGCACTCTGGAGGCAGAGCCAGATGGAACTCTGTGAGTCTGAGGCCAATCTGGTCTACAGAGTGGGTTCCAGGTCAGCCAGGGCTACACAAAGAAATCTTGTTTCAAAAAACAAAAAACAAAACAAAAACAAAAACAAACCAAAAAAAAAACCCAAAAAAACCCCACACACACACTTCTAGAAGCTGTGGAGCTTTGTAGGATGGGAAACTGACTAACACCAGAAAGACAAACGTGGACTCCAGGCTACAACACAGAGACCTCCACTGCATACTACTTTTATAGGCAGAAAAATGGACTTTTCCCTAGAACCTCAGAGAGGAATGCAGGAGTCTTGCCAGTACTTTGCTTTCAGTCAAGTGAATCTGTGTCCCACAACAAATCTATGAAAGGAAAACTGGGTTGTTTTAAGACTAAGTTTGTAAGAGTTTGTTACAACATGCACAGAAAAAAATACTGAGCCTACTTCTTTTATACTAGGGGATGAGACAGGGTTTTACATAGCCCAGGCTGGCTTTGAACTTCCAATCTTATGGCTTCCTGAATGCTGGAGATACAAGTATGTAAAATCATAGTCTGCCACATTCTTATTCAAAATCCAAACGTCTCAGTTAAATTAAGATATGACATAGGATAAAAAGTCATACCTTTCCTTTGAGGTTTAAGTTGCTTTAATGATAATGTTCTATAGCTAGATGGTGCTGATTAGATTTTTCGGCAGGTCCTTGACTTTGTTAGGCTACACAAGCAAGCGAATGTGTACGTTGAAACAAAAGTATATTTTAAAGATAAAAATCAGTATAATTCTTTCAAAATAGTCTTTAAGTGGGAGCTGATGATGTGGCTTAGTTGGTAGCACTGTGTAATCTGGGCATGGTGGCATACCCCTACAATCTTAGAACTAGGGAGACAAAAGCTAGAGGGTCAGAAGTTCAAGGTAATCCTCTAAAACATAAGATTTTTTTCTGAGTGTGTGTGTGTGAGAGAGAGAGAGGAGAGGAAAGGAGAGAGAGAAAGAGAGAAAGAGAGGGAGAGAGAGAGAGAGAGGGAGAGAGAGAGAACAAGGTAGGCTATATGAGGGTTGCTTTTCTCCATTGTGGACCCAGAAGAACAAGCTCAGGTTTTCTGGAGTAGCTACAGGTGCCTTTTCTGTGTCATCTCACCAGATCATGTGCAGAGTTGTTTAAGACTGGATTGAAGCATGAAATATTGTTTCATAAAGAAAATTACTATTTTCACACAGTTCTAGTATGGAGATTGTTAAATAACTTTATTAGACAATACTGATTTATAAAGCTTGCTAGTAGCTGTCACACTTTTTTATGAGCTTACACATTTCCAAGTTTTATTTATCGATCACATCAATATCCTCATTTGGTCTTAATTACCAAGACATGCTCACACCTTTATTGTGATATTGCAGGTTCATAAATAAATGTTAAATTGTAATTTTGTATTCGCCTAAAAAGTGGAAATTTAATAAAGAAGAAAATGTCTGTTGCAGATCTTTGGGAATATAGTCAAAAGAGTTACATGACCACGGTATTGTTAATGACTATCACTAGCTATATAAGGTTCAAGAGCATATACCCAGAAGTGGTATTGCTGGGTCCTTGGGGAGATTGATTCTCAATTTTCTGAGAAACCTCCATATTGTATTCCAAAGTGGCTGAACAAGCTTACCCTCCCACCAACAATGGAGGAGTGTTCCCCTTGCTCCGCATCCTCTCCAGCATAAGCTGTCATCTGTATCTTTTATCTTAGCCAATCTAACAGGTGTTAGGTGGTATCTCAAAGTTGTTTTGATTTGCATTTCTCTGATGG
>PVIH01009550.1:0-81550 GCA_004025045.1 Sigmodon hispidus
AAAAAAAAAAAAAAAAAAAAAAAAAAAAAGAAACTATGCCAATTGAGAGATAAAATTGGCATCTATGGTAAAACAATAAAAGCAAAATATTTTATTAGCATTACTGTTTTTCAATAAAATGTAGCTGAGGACGTTTAATAAATTTTTATTCAGTAACTAAAATAAAAAAAAAAATAGTTCCTTCAGTGCTCAAGACAAAGAAACATGAAACATATCAGATTTAAAAAAAATTTAAAATTAAACGAGTTGTACACATCACAGCCTACTAAGATATGAGAAACATGTATTTAGCTTAAAAAAAGCAATTTGCCTTTTAAAAATTATTATATTTCAAGTGTATGAGTGTATTGCCAGTATGTATGTCTGTGGGCCCTATATCTGCAGAAGCCAGAGTAGATGTATCCAGTAGAAATGGAGTTCCAGATAGTTGTGAGAAACCATATGTGTTGTTGGAATCACATATTTGTCCTCTGCAAGAGCAGCTAGTGTTTGTAATAATTGTGTATTTTCTCTAGCACCCAACTGACCATCCTAAGTGTTAGGTTAAAGTAGAATTTTATGGAAACAACAAATTCATTAATTTTAGAAGACATAAGATACTGTACAATAATCATTGTTTCTACATACAACTCACATTTTGGGAATAGATTCTATATCATACTATTTCTAAAATTTGGTAGCATTGTTTGATATGTGCGATAATACTGAATGATGTAGTAATTATTACCAGAAGAGCTTTATGTTTCAAACTCTATAACTGTAATTCTGGTTTAGTTTTATCATATACTACAGAAGCACAAGGATAATCCCAATGCTGAGGAAAATGCTATTAGGTAGTTCCGGGCATAGATTTGCATGATGATTATTCAAATCATCCTGGTATAATGTAGGATGTCTTGCAAGAGGAGAGCACAGTGGTAAAGTTTCAAAATAATGTGACAATTAGGTGTCATGGTAACAAGGATAAACATAAAGACAGCGTTTTCTGACATTCCCAGAGAGCATATACAGGAAAAAAATACCTTAAATGTTATGAATAATGTACAAGCTGCAACCTGTGTGGACAAAAGACTAAAAGTTGTATTTTAATCAGTTTCTTCTCATTTATAATCAACAGGCAGACATGTCTGCCTAAGGACAAAAACGATATCTAGTTGGGAGGGTACAATATAATTGTTCACAAAGTAAATATATGTGTAGCAATCTTATTTGCATTATCACTCTTGATAAGTCATGCTTATGATTTTTATCTTCTTTATAGTTATTGTTAACTTATCAGCATTTTAAATTCATTTTACTGTTTTTCTTGATAAATACAAAATAAATAAAGAAGAAAAAAAATATAATTGTTCAGTTAAATACTAAATTTCTCATATTTCAATTGCTATTGAAAAAGATGGTAAATGAGGATTACTAACACCTGTAAGGTTTTATTAATATATTTATATATAATCACAGTGTTAGCTTATATTTATGTTATGATACTAGCTTGCCTGATTCTTCAGAGTTAAGTTGTCACACCATAGAGTATATCATTTTGTTTTTAAAATACAAACTTGGTTCACTGTAATGTCATAGAAATCACTTGTGCAGAAAATCTGGGGTATATACATATATAATGATGTTTTTAAGTTAACACAGAGAGTAAGCATTGCTTTTTTTAGATAAATTCAAAATTTTATGAGCTAACATGTTTGAGGAAAACAAAGTAATCATTTTTCACACCACCATCATATTTTACCCTAAGCTTGGGGATAAGAGAACAGTTGTTTTAGTAAGCACTCTTCTTGCTTCTTAGGTAAAAATATTTATGCAATCATAAACCTAGAGCACAAAGAAGCAGAGGCTTATATACTAAAAACAATTCAAAGAATATTCTATTTAACATGAAGCTGTTTCTTTGGCTTTTGAAGAGCATATATAGTAGAGATCCCAGCCTAAAGGATATCAAGCATGTGTTCAACTGGAAAAAGTTCACTTCCAAGACAAAGATGTAGGTCCTGATTGTTGACTGGTTCTGTTTGGAGTATTTTAGTGTACTGGGTAAACTAATAAAGCATACACCCACTAGTTATCTGTACCTATTCAAGTAAAACTGTTGAAGTTGACATTTTACGGAGAAAGAGATTTAAAGATTTAATAAATGACAATATTAGAATTAATCTATAGTTTTATACAAAATATATAAACTTCTGAATGTCATAACTCCTAAGAGAATTCTTTACTTGGCAAATATTTAATGCTTGTATATTATGATTTTCTGATTTGTGTTTTTATGTTGATGTGGGAATGGGATGTGTGTCTGGATTCTTTTCTTTGCCAATTTGCCTTATTAAAAATAGAAAAAGTAGGTGTAGAGCTAAGAGAAGGAGAAGTGGGAAGATTTAAGATGAGATGAGGGAGAAAAGATATCCATATTTAAAATATATTGTATAAAATATTATTTTCAATTAAAATACAGCGATAAAGCAAGTCTCAGGCCAGAATTTTTTGAAACTCTTTAATTTCATCATAGAGAAGTGTTTGAGAAGCACAATGATTAATATTATGAGAATTAGGGGCCAGGGACTGGATGGGAGTAGCTTTCTCCTTTAATACCCAGTACTTAGAAGGCAGAGGCAGGTAGATTTCAGTAAATTCAAAGTCAGCCTGTCTAAAAAGCTTGTTCTGGGAGAAACAGTCTATACAAAAAAAAAAAAAAAAAAAAAAAAAAAAAAAAAAAAAAAAAAAAAAAAAAAAAAAAAAAAAAAAAAAAAAAAAAAAAAAAAAAAAAAAAAAAAAAAAAAAAAAAAAAAAAAAAAAAAAAAAAAAAAAAAAAAAAAAAAAAAAAAAAAAAAAAAAAAAAAAAACAAAAAACCAAAAAACCCAAAAAACAAACCCTGTCTCTTCAAAGAGAAGAAATAAATAGAAAGAAAGAAGTGAAAGGGGGTGGTGGAGGGAGAAGGGATGAAGTTAACTGTCCTGTGTATTTTCCAAGCTTAGTGACAATGGAACAGAGAAAATAAAGGAATCTGATAAACTAACTTATGTCAACTTCATTTTACATGTCAACCACAGATGCTCCTCTCTTTCATCCTCCCACAGCCTTCCCCCACAACTCATCCCTATCTCCTCCTCAAAAAAATAAGGCCTCCCATGGGGAGACAGCAAAGCCTGATATATTCAGTTGAGGAAGGTCCAAGCTCCTCCCCGTGCATCAAAGCTGTTCAAAATGTCCTTCCATAGGTAATGGGCACACATAAACCCAACTCATGCACCATCGATAGATCCTAATCCCACTGCCAGGGGCCCCTTAAACAGACCAAGCTACACATCTGTCTCTCATATACAGAGGGCCTAGTCAGGTCCCATGCAGGCTCCACAGTGGTTAGTCTAAAGTTTGTGAGTGGCCATTAGTTTGGTTCAGTTGTCACTGTAGATGCCCCATCATAATCTTAACCTCGACCCCTTGCTCAAATAATCCCTATCCCAGAGCTCAGCCTGGTGCACAGCTGTGGATCTCTGCATCAGCTTCCATCATTTTACTGGATGAAGGCTTTATGATGACAGTTAGGGTAATCACCAGTCTAATGACATGGATAGGCCAGCTCACAGACCTTCTCCACTGATGCTAGTAGTCTAAGCTGGGGTCGAACTTGTGTATTCCTAGGAACATCTCTTGCACCAGGTTTCTTCCTAAACACACAGTGTCTCCCTCTATGAAGGTATCTCTTTTATTGCTCTCCCACACTGTCCCTGTTCTAGGTAGACTTTTCAGTTTTATTATATTATTACCTATCCCCTCTTCTCTATATCTTCCCCTCACCGCAGAGGAGGAAGACTTCTAATCTAATGAGCCTGGAATGACAACCACTATTCAGAGCAAATACATTACAAAACTGCTTGTTACAGTTTTGCAAAACACATTACTATAGATCTAAATCAAGCCAATTTTTGTAAAAGGGAAGTTCAGTTCAGTACATTTAACACTATGGTTTTGATATGTATTCAACATAGAAAAATAGTTTAAGAAAACATTTAGATTTTAAACTTACAATGAGGCTTTTATGCTCATGAAACTCAATTAAAAATTCTAAGTGGAATATAAAAAAGTTTATGTTTTTTACTCTATGTGATGAGGTTTGATACTTAGGTTTAAAAGAAAATGCAGTTTAAAAAAATGGAAGTTCTAACACCCCATTTTATTGTCAGGAACAAAGGACAGAAAGTAGTCCAACAGAAACATGGACTAGATATATCTGGAGTCTAGTGAACGGATCAAACAAATAAATAGAAGAAATGATTTTCAACTGAATTTTAGAATAACAGCAAAAATTTTAAACTTTTTTGATCAGAATTGGACAACAGCTGAGACAATTTAAATTACAAAAGTAAAGAATATTTTAATCATAGCATAGTGGGCTTAATACCTAACAAGCCAAGTACATGCAAATGTTTAAAAGTGATTAAAATACTATTGATTGCCTAATTGCCTAAACAATTTTCAAAGCAGTAAAAGATATTCAACTGTTCAAATATAAGAAGTAATTGAGACAACCAATGACAATTTGATTTGACTTAAGCCGATTTTAATAAATTGAAATACATACTTGACACCATTTCAAGGCTAAATCTGAAGCAAGATAGGACATAACCCTAGGAGAGAACCTACTTCTGATCTTCTGCTAAATGATCATAGAGCTAATTATGTCCTAGTGTTGTAGTTTTATATCCATATATTAGTAAATAACACAACCAATATCAGAGAAATACATTTATACTACTATAAACTAACATAGATATCCCCAACTAGTCAACATTCAAATAATAATAGACGACAGATAGTTCACCCTTCCATAAATGAAACATGTATATCACATCCCTGTGGGATAATGGTCTTGTACACTGTAAAGATTTGTTAGTTGTATTGTTTTAATAAAATGATGTTTGGTCAGTAGCTAGGCAAGAAATAGATATGTATCAACTACATTAGGAGAATTCTGGGAAGAGGAAAGACAGAACAGATGACAACCAGATGCAGAGGACGCAAGATGAAAATTCTGCAGAGAGCAAAGATACCAAGCCATGTGGATGAACATAGATAAGAATAATGGGTTAATTTAAATATAAGTGCTAGATAGTAATATGCTTGAGCTACTCTTTCAGGAATTAAGCCCCTGAGTCAATTATATGGGAAATAGCTGCCTGGTATTTGAAAGGATTTGTCAGGACAGAAACTACAACTGCACATCCCTTTTTCCAAGTCGAAAAGATCATTGCAGAAGTGGTGGAAAGACATAGGAGCTAGAATTTGTTTATGCCTATAAGAAAATCATATTACAGAGGTAGCAGGTTATTAGACTTATGACCTCAACAGGAATTATGATATCATTCACAAGCCATGTGCAAGCTCATACTAGAATAATCCTATTGTAAGAAATGTTATCAGAAGTGTGCACAAAATTCCATTTCTAATGAAGGATCTACTAGTAATTGATAGGGAAAGGGAAAGTCGGTCCTTCAGGAGAATAATTTGTGGTAGATAGACAAAACTTTTTGAAGAGAAAGTCACACAGCCAAGAGTAAATGGGCATTACACACTATGTGATAGGTTTCGAATGCCAAGAAACAAATGATAAGATAAGCGAGATAGATCTAGAATAAACTGGAGACGAGATGATTATAATCAAAATATATTGTATAAAATTCTCAAAGAATGATTAAAAATAAGGAAAGTAGTTAAAAGAATGTTTTGAGCCACTATCTTTTTTCTTGACTTGTTTAGTTATAATTTTTAGTTGACTCAGTGGAAGATATTACACATCTCACAGAGTTCTTATTTAACAACAAATGTTATTCAAAGAGCATTGTAGTTGCTTGCACCAGGAGACAACAAAGGGAGATGTATTACAACATTCTTTGATATTTCTTGAAAAATTGGTAAGTTATTGTCATCGACAAGCTGTCCCTCTGTGGCATGTAGAACTGAGAGAAAAATGTGGAAGGCTTCAAGGTTGTTACTAATCTATTTTTATATGTACTTAGGTCTAAGTCCTATATATTTGGCATTTTTAGTTATTTGCAATGTGGCAGAGATTGAGGGGAACCAAAAAACAAAACCAAATCATGAGTATTTTTACTTATTTTATTAGAGCCACATTTAATTTAAGAAACAATAGAGGAAGATTTAATGAAAGTTTTACAATGAGTGATGTTCATTTAACAAATGAGCTAATGGTAACTATATGAGAAGGAACTGACAGAAATTCGAGAGTGAGAAAATTTCAACCAACTAAATTACCATTCCTTTAGTGCTTGTTTGCCTTGATTCTTGGATACCAAATCACTAAGACAATATTTATGAAATACAGTTTGAATTTTCACTCCTTATAAATGTTTTTGATTAGATAGAGAAAGCTAAATATATTATAGTATCTGAATTTATACACAGATAATATTTTCCATGAATAAAAGTCATTTCAAATTAAATGATAGTTTGAACTGGAAAGATAGCTTAGCAACTAAGAGAATGTATTGCTCTTTCAAAGGACAGGGTTGGCATTTCAGTACCCATATAGAGACTCACAATTTACTATAACTCTAACCCTAGGGGTTCTGACACCCATTTCTGGCTTTCCACATCTCTCTATATACATGAGGAAAATAAACTCATCGAGGCACATATGCAAATTTACACATGTAATAATAATTGCATTTTTAAAAATGTAATAAAAATTCAATTACAACTCAAGAAAAGAATATCTCATCAAAACTAATCTCAGAACCACATCCAGCCCACCAATAACATGGTATGAGTTATAAAACTACCTCTATCCCAAAGAAATACCTCAAGAACCACAATATAACCCATCTACAATATGAGGACAAAAGTGGGTATGTGTAGTCAATAATCCTGAGCATACAGATGGCCAGAGGATGGGCAATGATGAAATTCTTCTTGTTGCTCCTCATATTCTTTATTGATTCATGTTAAATTAATTTTAGTTGCATGTTATTTTTAATATTAATATATTCAAATATAATAAAAGTGTCTCATATGTATGCAGAAAATAAAATATAACCATCTTTATCTTCACATTACTTTGTTATTCTTCATACTACAAAATTTCTAGACAGAAATCTATTTTGAAATAGTTGATTAAATACATTTCACTGACATTATATGACACCTCCTCAGAATACATAATTGTCCCTACATTTTGATAATTAATGTAAGTGTCTTGAAGGAGAAATTGTACTTTTAATTATTAATAAATATTCTTTTTTTGTTTTGTATGTTATTTGTTTTGTATTATCTGATGCAGAGTTTTTCTGTGTTGCCTTGGCTGTCCTGGGTACCAGATCTACAGACTATGTTGTCTCTGAATTTAGAGATCTGCTTCTGCCTTCTTTGTGCTGAGACCAAAGGAATGCATAATGACACTCAGCTCATAGATAAAAGTTCTTAATTAGGTACAATATTTATTTAATTAGGAAAATATAAATATTTTTATGATTGTTTGAATGCAGACACATGCCAGCTTTAATTCTAACTGCTTTACACAACTCAAAATTTAATAACATAATTTCATGATAATATTTGGAACAAATAATTAGTTATTTTGACTTAGTTTAAATAAACAATGTCATGTCTTTACTTAAGACTCATGCAATACAATGCTACAACAAAATTTTTAATCAATTTCCATGCAAGTGTCTAATTGAGTTCCAACTGAGATAATTTTTAGAATACTAAAATATGAATAAAAGTTAATTTCTAAAACCCAAGCACTCACACCTTTCTTTTGGTCACATAATTTTTACCAATGACTTTTTAGAATAGTAGTTCTTTTCTAAATGATACCCTTTAAACACCTGATATGACATTGTTATCAATTTTCAGTATCCAGTTTCAGAGGTGCAAAAGAACAAATTAAGAACTTTTTATGTAGGTTTTCTAGTTTCTAACTACCATAATAAATTTTTCTTGTGTCAATTAACTATTATGACTATGAATATTATAATTATGAATATAAATATATTTATGTATAAATATATGCTTATATAAATATTTTGATCATGTAATTCACTATATAAACATACTGAAAGAAAAACTACATGATCATTTTATTAGATGCTAAAAATATCTTTGAGCAAATCCAAAATCCTTTCCTGATACATGACTTGGAGACTTCAGGGACACAAGAGACAAACCTAAACATAATAAAAGCAGTACACAGCAAGCCAATTGCATATATTAAATTAAACAAAAAATCAAAGCAATTTTATTACAATCAGGAATAAGAAAGTTGTCTATACCTCTCTACTTATTCAAAATAGTATTTGAAGTTCTAACTAGAGCAATAAGACAACTAAAGGAAATCAAAGGGATACAAATTAGAAAGGAAAAAGTTGAAGTATCATTACTTGAAAATGATATTACAGTATATAAAATTGACCCCCCCCAAAAAAAATAACCTCTACCAAGGAACTCTAGCAGCTGATAAACAACTTTAAGTGGCTGGATACAAGATTAACTAAAAAAAAAATCATTGGCCCTTCTATACACATATAATAAAGGGCTGAGAAAAAAAATCACAAAATTGGCACCCTTTACAATAGCCTAAATAATATAAAATATCGTGGTAGAAGTATAGCCATTCAACTAAACACCTGTATGAAAAGATCACCAAGTTTTTTTTTTTAAAAAGAATGAAGAAGATATTAGAAGATGGAAAGCTCTTCTATGGTCATGGATCAGTAACATACTAAAAATTACCTTCTTATCATAAGCCACCTACAGATTCAATGTAATCCCTATTAAAATCTCAACAAAATTCTTTACAGAACTTAAAAATAATCATCATCTTTATAGAGAAATTCAAGAAATGCAGGATTGTTAAAACAATTGTCTACAATAAAAGACCTTCCAACCCTATCACCATCCCTGATTTCAAGCATTAATATGGAGCAGTACCAATATAAATTATGTTGAATTGGCATAAAAAGAAACATGTGGATTAATGGAATCAAATCAAAGATTCAGAAGTAAAACTATACATTTATGGACATCTGATATTCTATGAAAAATTAATAATAAACAAAGGGAAAAAAGCATCTTCAGCAAATGGTTCTGGCCTAATACCAGAAGAATGCATATAGATCCATATCTTTCAATCTGCACAAAACTCAAATCCAAGTGTACAAATACTTCAACATAGATCCAGATACATTGAACCTGATAGGAAAAAAAGTAGAAAATAATCTTGAATTCATTGGTACAGGAGAAAACTTCCTGAGCAGAACATCAATAGCACAGAAAAAGATGGACAATTAATAAATGGGACTTAATGAGATTGAAAATTTTCTGGCAGGTGAAGAATATTCTCAATATGACAAAATGGTAACCTACAGAATGGCATAAAATATTAACCAACCTCACATTTGATGGAGGGCTATTTCCAAAATACATTAAAAAACAACTCTAAGAAAATACATATTGACAAATCAAATAATTAAATGAAAAAAAAATGTTGAGTTCAGATTTGAATAGAAAATTTTCAACCAGAAAAAGAAAGAAAAAATTGCGGAAAATGTTCAACATTCTTTATCATAAAAGAAATGCAAATCAAAATGACTCTGTGATTCCATGTTAAACCTGGCAGAATGGCTAAGATTAAAAAAGAAAAATGTGATAGCTTTTTGTGGGAGAGGATGTGGAACAAGGAGAACAATCATGCATGGCCAGTGGAAGTAGAAACTTGTACAGCATTTTTGGAAGTCAGTTTGGTGGTGTCTCAGAAAACTGGGAATCATTCTACCACAAGACCCAGCTACACTGCTCTTGGGCATATACCAAAAGGGTGATCAATCATACTACAAGGATGATTGCACTCACTCAAAATATGTATTCACTCAAAAGTGTATATTATCCATAAAATAAAGGACAACTATGCTACAATCCACAAACCCATAAAGACTAGGTAACAAGCAGGGTTCATAGAAGGGTACTTGGATCTACTTAGGAAGAGAAAATAGAACAATGTAATGTAAGTAGATGGGAGCACGTGGTATGAGAACATGAAAAAATTAGGTTGGAGGAGAGATGGTAGTGTAGAATAATGAAAGAGACTACTGGAAATGGAAGGGAAATATCAAGGTCAGTTCATAATTTGGCACAAAGGAATTTCCCAGAAATTTACAAGGATGACTCCGGCTCAGAATCTTAGTAATAGTGGATACAAAACCTGAACTGCCTGACCATCTCCTGGGATCAGACTGGTACATTGTTCAATTATAATCAGAGAGCTTTCACCCATCAACTAATGGAAACATATTCAGAGCCACAGCCAAATCTTAGGCAGAGTTTGGGAAATCATGAGAAAAGATAACAAAAGTATTGTAGATGACAAAAGAGTTAAGAGCACCACAAAAAAACCCACGCAGAATCGTGTGTGGCTTATGGGGCTCACAGAAATTGACAATATCCAGAGAGCTTACATGCGACTCACTTAGGCCCTCTATGTGTATGTTACAGTTCTGTAACATGGTCCTACTGTGGGATTCCAAACATTGGTAGGAGGGATTGTCTCCAATTCTTTTAGTGGCTTTTTGATACCTTTGCCCAGCCTTAATACAGGATAAAGTGCTTAGTTTTAGTCAAACTTGATATAACATGTTTTGTTTGTTTGTTTTTTCCTCAAAGGATACCTTCCCCTTTGTAAATAGAAATGAAGGAGTAGTGGATTGTTGGTTGGAACACAGGGGGACACTGTAGGAGGGGACTGGGAGGAGAGGAGGAAAAGAAAACCCAGGTCAGGATATAATATAAATACATACAATTTTTAAAAAAAAAGCTTCAATATTTTTCTAAAGTTATTCCTGAGAGAAAAAATAGAAGCTAAGTGAACTCATCCCTATCTTTAATGGAAAACTAACTACATAGTAAATTTTTGAGACATATTTCTTTTACTGGGCTTTATACTATCAAATTAAATAAGTAGTACACCAACTCACTACTTTGTAATAAAATGTTGCCTAACACTGTGATTTATAAAAAGCACATTTTAAAGTTAAGAATTAGCAATTGCAATAAATTCATGTACTTTAATTTTGCTCTCATTTTTAAAGTGGACAGTTAAATAGGTTAAGACTTAGAATAACTATAAAGTACTATGAAAGGTTATCTTTACTTTATGAGAAGGTGAGCCTTTGTTTACCTTGAGGGAACTCTTGTTGATAACCATCCAGAAATCCTAACACTTAACCCAGTCTTGATGAGGAAATCAGACTTGCCTGGAGTGGATACCTGATGCTAAACTGATCCACCTTGGGACTTCTTACCCTTTATAGAAAGGGGATAGGGAGATGGGAAAGAGGGAGGCTGAAGGCTGACTAGGAGGAACAGGGAGGGGAAAAATGAGGGAAAGCAAGGAGATACATAAATGGAAAAGACTTTGTTTTATAAAAAGTAAATAAAGAAATAAAGAAATCCTAAACCAAAGTCCCAAGCAGCAACAACAGCAGCACAAGCACTACTTGGAACTTCTAAATCCCTATGAAGTTATTAAACTCCTATCCCTTGACTTTGATCTTGTTTCTGGGTACAGAAAGTAGTAAATCTTTAGTGATGTTTTATTCTGATGAAGAATCATCCTGAGTGGATTCTCAGTGCTATGTGGTCCTACTTCTCTTTTTATAGAGTAGTATTTAATCTTATTCATATTTTTCCCATTTCTTTTTTTTTTATAAAATATCATTCAATGATACTTTTTGATTTAATACTTTCTTGAACTTTGAATGTTTTAGGCTTATTGCATCCTGAGAAAAATTAATAACATATAGAATGTTAAATACTGTTCAGTATATATCATTCCATATAGAAAATTCATAAAAACAGCTGACCTCAATTCATATGTGTCTTCAGAATTGTGAAATGACATTCTTATAAAAGAGTGAATTATATGATAAAAACAGAAGAAGGAATTTCTTTTCAGAACTCTCAACAAAAGAGAAAATCCTAATCTCCATAAGCATATTTTGGATGATTTAGGATAATTAGAAATGCAATCTTTAATTACATAGTGTCACATATGTAAATAATCTAAAAAAGAAAAAGACATAAATATTGTGCAAATATAAGAACATCAAAAGTGTCTGGGGCTTATATGTGTATCAGCAGGTAAAGGTACTTGCTACAGTGTCTCATTATTTCAGTATGATTCATGGACACACTGGGAGGAAGAAAAGAACCCCTTGAAATCAATGTTTGGTTGGAAAAAAACTAGGTGCTAGGTCTTCTACATTCATCTACAAGAACTCACAAGATGTCCTTCCCTAGTCCTCCAACCAATAGTGAGTGTTTTGCCTTCACAAGACTTCCACTATAATTAAATGAATTGACACCCCAAGTGCCATCACAGAACTTATATCCAACAATGAATATAGGTAGAGGCAGAGATACATGGCTGAACATTGGGATGAGCTCCTGGTCCAACTGGCAGCAGGGGAGAAGAGTCTATATGAACAAGAGGATAGGACTTATGAGGAAAATTCTCACAGTGATGACTGGCTGGAGCTCTGGCGAGCTCACTGAATTAAGAACAGCCACTAGGGAACCTTCAAGAAAAGGAACTAGGCCCTCCAAGGATAGGGAGCAGTCCACTGACATAGGCAGTATATGAAGCCTCAAGGGGAGAGATCAGACTTTGATTCTATATGGGGACTGGCACTTCAGATCCCATTCTCCCCAGAGGAAAACCTAACCCAGTCATGACATTACCATGAGGAAATCAGACCTCCCTGGAGTGGATACTACCTTGATCTACCTTGGGACTTCTTGCCCTTTTGGGAGCGGTATGGAAGGATGGGGAAGAGGGAGGCTATACGCAGACAGAGAAGGATTCGGAGTAGGAAGAAAGGGAGAGCAAGGGGATACATGAAAAAAAGAACTTTATTTTCTAAAAATAAATAAATTAATTAAAAAATTGTCCTCTGACCTCTAGAGGCATGCTTACAATTTATATATATATGCATATGAACAAACAAACACACATACAAATATAAACATGATAAAATACATTACTATAAAATATAAACATCATTTTAAATTCACACATGAAGAAACAATAAAAATTTAGATTAAATTATATATTCTTGTTGAAAGTGTTAAAATTTTCACATTAAAATTATTTGCATTTTTTAATGTAAGATCTGACTTCTTCATTTTCTCCATGTAAAACTATTCTTTATTGTAAGGAGTACATGCTGAGCTGATCCACTTTGGGATTTCTTGCCCTTTCTGGGGAGGGGATGGGGGGATGGGGAGGAGGGAAGCTGAAGGCTGATTGAGAGAGGTTGGGGGAAAGAAAGGGGGAGCAAGGTGATACATATACAAAAAGGCTTTATTTTATATATAAAATAAAATAAAACAAAATTATTTTACAATCAAATGATAATTGTAAACTGTGCTAATTAAACATGACAGAAGTTTTATATTGTCTTTCTAAATGTTTGTTAATGTTGTTAATAGCAAGTATGAATTTATTAGAATATATTACAATGAATTATTTCATAACTGATAGTGGAATACTTTAAATTGTTTTATTCTTCTGACTGTAGACAGCATGATCAAATCCCTGCTCATAAACTGCTTTCAACTTTTGTAAATCACAAAAGATTTTATTTATTTCAGTTGCAGCCCTGCATTGCAAACTCACATAGAATTTACCTTCTGTCATCACCCTGGGTCTATTTTGTACTGAACACAAGCTTCACCTGGCCCTTGACTGTGCCAGGTTATTTTCCCCTAATTCTTTATGTAGTTTGCATTTTTACAAGCTAACTAAGAGGTTGCATATCCTGTTTTTCTACAACTGTAATATTTTTGTTGTCCTCACTTTGTAAACCTGTCTTGACTTTGAATAACCTACAGAATTATTTTCATACCTTCCATCTACCTGTTCTTTGAGAGTCCTAAAAACAGACTCTCAATAAATACATATTTTTACTTATACAGTACAAATGAAAAATGTTAAATTTTGGAAATAAATTAACTATGAGAATAACCATATAAAAAGAACTTGACTTCAAAGCCACAGAAACATAATTATTATGAATATATACCCTTAAATATTTTATAATTTTCTGTACATTATATATTGTGTATTATAAGTAAGCTGTAAGTTGTAGCTTATAACTTTTGCTTACTAAATGGAGGGCTATTTTTCTTATGTTTAGGAAAATCACCACTGTCAACATTGACAATATGGTTTTCCACCTGTACTACATTTGTACCAGCAGATTGCATTTTAGAAAATTACAATAGCAATATGGCTATGGTGTATTTGATAGCATTTTAAATTTATCAATAGCTCTTTATATTTGAAGTCTTTTGGAGTTATTTGATCAAGACTGATCTAAGCAAATCAGAAATAAAAGAAAAAATAAACTAACCTTCATCCGGAGCAGATTGTCCTTTAATCAGAACAATGAAGGACAACAGTTTATCTAGAGAAATATGGACCAAGCACACAGCCTACAGGGCCAGAGGAAGATCTTGGGGTGGAAGAGGCTATTTGCAAGTGTGTTCTTCTGCATTTCAGGGTTCTAATCACCCACAGAGGTTGCTGTGTACTCATAAGGAGGGCAGCTTCTCTTCTCTTCTCTTCTCTTCTCTTCTCTTCTCTTCTCTTCTCTTCTCTTCTCTTCTCTTCTCTTCTCTAAGCTACACCGTCTTTGTGTCTCTATTTCTCAAAGCCTCTTGGACCCTGCCATCCTGAAGATGATATTCAAGTCCTTATTTTAGGAGGCAGTAATCCACTGCCAATTGCTCCTCAGTATAGCATGAAGCCCTGCTTCTAAGTTTTTATATCAGGAGCTTCCTATGTTCTTTCTCTGATGAATGTTAATAGCAACAACATTTTTGGCAGTTACTTAGCTCAACATAGTCTATTTGCCCAATAACTTCGTAGACGCTGCATATCTTTATACTTTTTTATTTGAGAATTCCATATATATAAATATGTGCATACATATGCATGTATATATATATGCAGTAATATCTACCTTAACTTCAATTTTTCTTTCTAAATCTCCTCATGTTCCCACAATACACATACTTCTAAAATTCATACTTTTTGAAAATACTCTAAAGTTCACTTAGGGCTGCCCATGTGTACATGGATTTGCTTCCATTTATTGGGGAATCAGACACTTACCAGTAACCATAACCTCAATAAAATATGATCCTCACTCCTCCAGAAGTTATTCACTGCCAATTGTTCCTCAATATAGCAAGAAGCCTTAGATCATCTTTCACAAGTATGTCAGGATGCAGGCTAGGTGGACTTTATTTAGGCCTTATATAGGCAACAACAGGTGTTATGAGTTCATCATTATGAAAGCCATGTCTGGCTTTTTTTTCACCAACAAAGTTTCATAGAATCTTCATTAATAAAATTTGTATTAAAAACATTTAAGTGTGTTTTTGCCATATTTCAGTATTGTTTGATTGTTATTTATTTATTTATTTATTTATTTATTTTAGTTAATGATCAGATTTCCTTATAAAAGGTGTTCTATTACACTTTCTTGGCATTGGGTGATATCCAAAATTATGGACTTTTATACTCACTTATAATATATTTACCTTTGGACATTATTTTGTCCTTTAAATTTTATGGTCCTATAAGACCTCATGAAATATTTTGAAATATATTTATTCAGTAGTACACATAGAAATATGAAAAATTAAAATAAACTGTTTTTTCTTCTGTTTTGTCTTTCTTTTAGTATATATGTATATATATATATCAAAAATCAGGTAAATCATAACATATTAATGAAATCATAATAGGGTGATAATCAGTGTTGAGATTCAATCTTCCCAGTTATTTCTCTTAGCTGCTGAGCCTTCTCTAAACCCGCCATTACATGTGTTTCTAACGTAACCCTTGGATGGCTCTTTCTTCTATTTGTACATTCTGTTAGTTTTCACTAGATAATTTCTAGAGTGTTGTTTTACAACCATTGGTTTGAATTCTACTGTTTCCCATTAGTATAAAGATAAAGAAATATGTGTTCTGAAAATGTATGGCAATGTTCTGCTCTTTACTGATGACAGAATTCTACAGTAAATATTCTGCAATTACATGGTCTGCTTAAATGACCCAGAAGCTTGGAAGAGATGTCATTGCTTTAGATAGTGTTCTTTCCCTTAGTAACTATTTACTTAACCAATAAATGTGGTTATAATAATAAATATGTATAAAAAGGTCCAAGCAAGACAGAGGATATGGTAACATATTGCATATTTAATAAAAATAGTCTGGAATATCAGAGGACAAGTCACCCTTAGATCCAAGACAGTAAGGTCAAGGAGTGATGACTCATGCCTTTAATCCCATCATTTAGGAGACAGAGATCCCTCTGGTTCTCTGTGAGTTCAAGATCTAACAGACAGGCAATGATAGCACACACTTTAAATACTAGCACTCTCTAGGAGAGTTGAATTATGAAGTAAAATAGCTGGAGGAGGTGGAGAAATATAAAGCAGGAGAAGTAGAAGTTCGTTCATTCTGTCTGAGTGAGCAGTCAGGCTTAAGAACTGTGAATTCAGGACTTACCCTGTTGGGCTAAGAAATTGGCTGGATGATAATTGGCCATCTTTTGTTCCCTATCTCTCTGGTATTCCACCATTTCCCTAACAGTATTTTTTTAATTTTTTTTTATTTTTTTTATTATGTGGATTGGTATTTTGCCTGCATGTATACCAGAGCTAGTAGTTACAGATAGTTGTGAACTTCCATGTGGGTGCTGGGAACTAAACCTGAATCCTTTGGAAGAGCAGTCAGTGCTCCCAAACCCTGATTCATCTCTTCAGCCCTTAGATTTTTATTATAATACTAAATAGCATTCATGCAATTAGAGGATGTTTTATTTTAATGATTTGTTTTCATATTTCTTTTTTATTACTACATTTTTATATTCCAAAATAATATTTCAGGAGTTTTTATAAGACCACAAAATTCAAAAAATAAAAAAAATGTAAAGAAAAACCTGCATGCACTTATGTATTTATGTTTTTGTGATGTGTGAAAGTCAGCCATCATTTTGGGTCTTTTCTTCAATTGTGTGCCATCATTTTCACTTCCTACTGTTGTGTGTTCATTTGACACAATGTTACCCAACGTGGTCCTCACTTATTCAGTTAGACTGGCTCTTCAAACAAGTCTTGTGAATCTTATTATCTCTGCCTCTTCCATCTCCATAGCACACACCCCTCTGAAGGTGATATGGGATTGAATTTGATTCACATGCATGAGCAACAAGCACTTTATTGACCAAGTCATCACATCTGTCTCAAATTAATTTTTTAAAGCTTCTCTTTTGTGTCCTTCATCTATCACAGATCATCACTTCTTTATTCTCAACAGCCTTGGATTTCATGCGGTTGGAGCAGAAAGTTCTTACCAATGACCTACCTGGTTCATTTTCCTTTTTATGTTGTAAATAAAATATACTTTTTTAATTCTGAATGTGTGGGGAAAATGAAACCACTTCATGAATTTTTCCTGTAGGATCTATGACCCTAGTGATTAGAAACTGAGCTTCAGTGGAAATATTCCTAACATCCTTGTAACAAAGAATTTGTAAACAAGCAAATAAAAACTTATCAGCATATGTTTGTGAGCAAACGATAACATAAATCAATATGGTGATCTTGTGATTTGCTGATTATAATGAAATTAAAATTTATATGATGTTATCTTTAGCCATATGAAAAGTCATTGCTGGAAAATTTTTATTTTCAGACCCAACAGTGTGAAAAGAATAAATAAAAAGTTTTGGAATATATTATCCTTAATAAAACCCTACCTCTTCACCAAGAAAAATGTTAAAAGTATTAGAAGATAATATCTGACACCCTTAATCGATACACTTTTGCCTGTTGCAACTCACACCCTAACATTTCCAACAACATAATCTTAAAATGGTGAGAATTATAATTAATTGTTTTACTACTGTAAGAATTTCATGAATCTGCTTTTAGAAAATCTATGATAGTATCTTTGCTACAAGATATACCAAATGGTGTAATATTGTCATGAGTGTTACAGGAGTAACAAATCATTACTTACAATTATTATTATTATTGATTTAAGTGCCCACTTCATGAGATGTAACCCGTCCCTGAAAATGTTAAGAGAACCAAGATCCTGAGACTAAATTGTCATGAGCAAAAGAGAAAACCTACTACTATTATTCTACTAAAAATCATATTAATACAAGTCTCCTAATAACCTTTTGTCATACATGTACATCAATGTACCATTCAACCCTCAAAATATAAGCTTATTATTATAACATGACAAATAACACAAAAGTTCACAAGTGGACAACACAGAGTAAGAGACTTTAAAGTGTTCAGTCTTGAATGAGATGGCTTTAATACACTGTTCTCCACAAGCTCAAGGATCTACAAGCAAGTGGACAAAGAAAAATTATAAGAGGTGAGAATTAGAAATGATTTTATAAAAAAGTATTTTGGAACACAACAAGGTAGATATATATAAGAACTCACAGGAACTGTGACAGTACATACGAGCCCTGCATATGCTCAAGCCAGACAAAAATCTCAGCATAAAAGAAATGAATTTGGTATAACTTCCCACCCTTATCTAAGGAAACTATTGGCAAAAATAACTGGTGGGAAAGGGAAAATTATTTTTTCTATGACATGACAATGTGTATATTAACCATAGAGCATCCATTATGCTTCATCATAGTTGGACAGCACAAATCTTTTTTCATTTTATTCATATTTTTCTTTATTTTATTAAGAAAGCTTTAGCACATAGTTGGGTGGGTACAGAAGAATTGGAGATATATAAGAAAAGAATATACTGAAAAATATATGAAGTTTTGAAAAAATAATTTAAAAACTAAGAATAAAATATTTAAAGGAGGAAAAGAAAATATAGTAAAGTAAAAAAGAAAAGGAAGAAGAAAAAAAGTGAGATTTTTTTTGTCTCTTGAAAAACCTAGGCAAGTAAATTGTACATTTAAACTACTAAACAATACCGACTCAGAATTAGAACATTTTATCAATTTAGGGGAAGACATCTAAAATAACATAATTTCAAATACTTTAATCAGTAGTTATTTTATGTCTTGTACTGAACATGCTCTGCTTTACTTTAAGGTATTAAAACCCATCTTTGTCAAGTTTAAGGAAAAGAAAGCTTTCAAATATAGGACATTCCACAGTGGTCTCATTCAAAAGGTCAGCCTACCCCTGTATACAGTAAGTAATTGGATCAAGCACTTCAGTGCATGGCCAGTACTTAATCACTGTCATTTGGCCTTACAATTTGTCAATTTATCTTGCTCATTCAATTTCCCTTTGACAAGAGATACTATGATTATCCAAGGGCCTGTTTTCTGCCATATTTTAGTAACGTTATATCCAGAAGGAATGATGGATGAGTTTCCACATACTGCCTTTCAAATGTAGTCACTCCTCTGGGTTCTAATTTAGTTTCTCTTTTTACTTGGTGCATTGCTTTAACCACTTTCATATACTGTTCTGAGTCCAATTATATTCTATGTATTGATTGTTACCAAATTTAGTTCTTCAATGAAGATCATATTCTTTAGATTTTAATCTGTAGACCAAACTTCTTAGTACGTCCTCTTTCAGATCAAATA
Organism: Sigmodon hispidus; assembly: GCA_004025045.1. Lineage (NCBI taxonomy): Eukaryota > Metazoa > Chordata > Mammalia > Rodentia > Cricetidae > Sigmodon > Sigmodon hispidus. The sequence goes on from PVIH01009550.1 coordinate 19,690, forward strand.
GACAATATCAGAGCTCCTGATAAGAAGCTTATCTTTGGCCTTTGAATGTGATCATCATACTGCATAACTTTTGAGGTTATCACTGTAACTATTGTATGAGTTCATCTTTTATATCTAATTAATCATTTTTATTTATGTATTTCTGCTTGATTTCAGTTCTTTTCTGGAGCACATAAATTCTTTATAAATTACAAAGGTAAGCACTAGTCCCTCTGCTAAAATCTGTGCAAGGAATAATGGTTCTAAAGTAACATGAAGTTACTTTTCATAAATCAGATTGCCTAGTAAGTTTACCTGCTATTTTCCCCATCATCATTATCTCTAGTAAGCATGTTAGGGCATAATAAACACACACACACACACACACACACACACACACACACACACACACACACACAAATGCATAAAGAGAGGAGAGAGTGCCCACTTGAATATAACTACTGCAACCTTTTTCTCTTTTTATTGTTTTTTATTATGAATAAAGTCTCATTTTTATCCATGTATCACCTTGTTCAAATGACTTCTCCTCCTGCCCCTCCCAGTCACTCTTTTTTCTACCTATCTCCTTATCTCCTACCCAGAAAAGTTAGGAAGTCCCAAGGTCCCAAGGTGGCTTAGTTCAGCATCCACTACAGGCAAATCAGCTTTCCTTCATATTCCTTAACATCAAGACTTGGTCAGGTGTTCCTCTGGAGGTAATGGACTCCAAGGTGCTGGTCCAAGGTGCTTCAGATACCGAGCTGTTCAGTGGTTGTGGTTTGCAGCATGGGAATGCTTTGCTTTTTGTTTAAAGTCAACTAATGAGTTAGTACATCTCCTGCTATCTTTCTGGGTTTGTGATACCTCACTAAGGAGGATATTCTCCAAATCCAAGAATTTTCATCCAAAAACAAAGGGATGAATATATATATATTCATATATATATATTCATATATATATATGTCTCAGCACCACATGAAACTTTCTGTAAAAGTGACTACATAATTGGTCATGAAGCAAATATCAATAGATATAAAAAATGGAAATAATCATATCAGACCACCAGGGCATAAAGTTAGAGTTAAACAACATCAAAAATCACAGAAAAGCCTACCAACTCATGGTAAACATCACTCAATTGAACAACCTCTGGGTCAAGGAAGAAATTAAGAAAGAAATCAAAGTCTTCGTAGAATTTAATGAAAATGAATCAACAATATACTGTCCAATTATAGGACACAAAGTAAGCAGTATTAAGAGGAAAATTCATAGCACTAGATGACTATATGCAAAATCTAGAGAAATCCCACACTAGAGAACTAACAGCATAGCTGAAAATATTAGAACAATTAGAAGCAAATGCACCTAGAAGGAGTAGACCACAGGAAATAATCAAACTTAGAGCTGAAATCCATAAAATTGAAACAAAATAATAATACAAAGAATCAATGAATCAAAGAGTTGGTTCTTTGAGAAAGTCAACAAGATAGATAAAGCCTTATCCAAACAAGTCAAAAAGCAGAGAGAAAGAGTATCCAGATTGACAAAATCAGAAATGAAAAGGAGCACATAACAACAATCCCCCAGGAAATCAAGAGAATTACTAGGTCATACTTTGAAAATCTACAATCCACAAAAACGGAAAACCTAGAGGAAATGAACAGCTTTTTTGACAGGTACCATTTTCAAAAATTAAATCAAGATCAGAATAAATACCTAAATAGACCTATAACCCTAAGGAAATTAAAGCTGTCATTAAAAGCCTCCAAAGTAAAAAAAAAGCCCAGGTCCAGATGGTTTCAGTGCAGATTTCTACCAGACATTTGAAAAGAAAAAACTACTATCAATACTACTAAAACTGTTTTATACAGTAGAAACTGAAGTAATGTTGCCAAACTCTTTTTATGAGGCCACCGTTAACTTAATTCCCAAGTCACTCAAACATGCAAAAGAGAAAGAATTACAGACCGATTTCTTTCATGAATATTGATGCTAATATTGTCAACAAAATTCTGGCACACCATACACAACAACATATAAAAAATATCATCCACCATGATCAAGGAAGCTTCATCCCATAAAAACAGGTATGGTTCAACATAGGAAAAATAATAAATGTCATTCATCATATAAACAAACTGAAGGAAACAAACACATGATTATATCTTTAGATGCTGCAAAAGCCTGTGACAAAATCCAACACTTCTTTATGATAAAAGTCCTGGTGAGGATAGAAAAGTAGAATATCTAAATATAATAGTGGTGATTTACAAGAAGCTGACAGCCATCAAACTAAATAGAGAACTACTCAAAGCAATCCCACTAAAATCAGGAACTAGACAAGGCAGTCCTCTCTCCTCTTCTCCACATATCTATTCAATATAACAATAATGTTTTAGCTAAAGTAATCAAAGAACAAAAGGAAATTAAGGGGATACATATTGGAAAAGAAGAATTGAAACTATCTCTATTTGCCGATGATATGATTGTATACATAAGTGATCTACAAAATTCCACCAGGGAATTTCTACAGCTGATAAGCACCTTCAGCAATGTGCAGGAGACAGGACTAACTCAAAGAAATCAATAGCCCTCCTATATGGTAAAGATAGAAGAGCTGAAAAAGAAATAAAGGAAACATCACCCTTTATTATAGCTGCCAATAGCATTAAATACCTTAGGGTAGCTATAAACAAAGAAGTAACAAAAACTTTAAATCACTGATGTAAGAAATTGAAGAGGATATAAAAAATGAAAAGATCGCCCATGATCCTGGATAGGTAGAATCAGCATATTAAAAATAACTATCTTAGCAAAAGCAATCTACAGATTCAATACACATCCCATCAATTTCCCAACACATTTTTTTTTACAGTCCTTTAGAGAACAAAACTCAGTTTCATTTGGAATAACAGGAAAGCCATGATTGCCAAAACAATTTTGCTCAACAAAAGAACCTCATGAGACATCACCATCACCAACTTCAAGTTATACTATAGAGCTAGAGTAATACAAATAGCCTGGTTCTGGCATAAAAACAGACTTGTGGATTAATGAAATTGAACTGAAGATCCTGACATTAACCCAAAAACCTATGAACACCTGATCTTTGACAAATAGGCATAAAATATTCAATGGAAAATAGACAGAATCTTTAACAAATGATGTTGGCATAGCTGGATGTAGTATGTAGAAAAACGCAAATAGATCTAAGCTTATCATTCTGTGTGAAACTCAAATCCAAGTGGATATAAGACCTCAGCATAAACCTACCACACTGAACATGACAGAAAAGAAAGTGGAAAATTCTCTCCATCACATTGGCACAGGTGGTCACTTCCTAAATACACCAGTCACACAAACAATAAGAACAACAATCAAGAAGTGGGACCTCATGAAACTGTGAAGCTTCTGTAAAGCCAAGGACACCATCAATAAGACAAAACAACAGCCTACAGAATGAGAAAAGATTTTCACCATCACTACAAGTGACAGAGGACTGAACTCTAAAAATAGAGAACTCAAGAAACTAGAGTGCAAAACTTTGAATAACCCAGTCAAACAATGTGGTTCAGAACTAAACAGAGAATTTTAAGAATAATTACAAATGGCAGAAAGACACTTGAAAAAGTGCTCAACCACTTTAGACATCAGAGAAATGAAAATTAAAACAAATTTGACATACCAACTTATATCTGTCAGGATGGCTAAGATAAAGACACATGACATCCTATGCTGGAGAGCTTACATTGCAAGGAAAATACTTTTCCATTCTTGGTGGGAGTGTATACTTGTTCAGCCACTCTGGAATGCAGAGTGGATGCTTCTCAGAAAACTGGGAATCCATTGCCCCAAAGATTCAGCAGTTCCACTCTTAGGCATATACTCTAAAAATGCACATTTGCACCCCAAAAGCATTAACTCAACTATGTTCATAGCAGCATTATTTGTAATAGCAAGAACCCGTAACCAACCTGCATGCCCCTCAACTGAGGAGTGGATTAACAAACTATGGTACATCTACACAATGGAGTACTACTCAGCAGTAACAAAAAAATGATATTCTTAAAGTTTCAGGCTAATGAATGGTTATGGACAATATCATCCTGAGTGAGGTATCACAATCCCATAAAGAGAAGCAGAAGATGTGCTCACTCCTTCATGGACTTTAAAAAACATAAAAATAAAATAAAAAAGATAAAAATAAAAATTCAATTTACACAAGAATTCAAGGCTAGAACATAGCTAAATAACACAGCACCTCACTTCTCCATTGATGTATTAACTTGTCTTATTTTATTTCTCAAAGTATTTCTAAATTACATAAACAGGAGCTTCTACCTAATACTCAGTCAACTGACACAGAGATGGTAATTTTATTTAAGTTTTTTAACCAAAGGCCAGGAATCAAATTTCAGCTTCTACAGTATAAATTACTACAACTCCTGAAAAGTTTCTATTGAGACAATATTAATGGTGATATAATATTATGATCTTCAAAATTCAAAGTGTATAGACACCTCATTGAAAGCAAATGGTTAATCTAAAGTCAGTCTCAGACTGTGTCTTCATTCTATATTTTTCACCTCTGACCTGAGACTCACACAATATTAGATAAACTATTATTTATAAGTGTTCAAATATTGATAATAAATCATCTTCTTAAATCTATTAATTCTTTTTCTCCTATAGATATTTTAGATGTGCATCTATTGCATATGTAAGTATTTTAAATATCAGCTCACTATCATCATCATCATCATAATCATCATCATTTCATTTTTGGTTTTTGAAACAGAATTTTTTTGTGTAGCTCTAGCTTTGTAAACCACAATTGTCTCAAAAACACAAAGACCTTCCTGCCTCTATCTCAAGTGCTTTGATAAAGTCATATGCCTCCATAGCCTGGAAAATGTCACCATATTATTAACATAAGTTTTACAATCTGTTTATAATCTAAGATAAAATCATAAAGCATAGGCTTTTTATTTTACAATTTATTCTTACATTATTAGCTAATTAATATCAATGAAATAATATGGCATGTACAAATAATCATTAAATTCAAATGTATGCCACAATTTGAATATGATACATTTTGCTCCTGAATCTTTCTTTTATCATTATTTCTTCATTCAAGACAAGGAGAAATAACTTTAAAATCTTTGCCTATATTTTGCTTCCATAATTCTTTCCCACTATTAATATTGCTTTTATCTATTTTCTTTTTTAGTTAAAGTTGTAGTTTTGCTTAATTCTATAACCACTGAACATTGGAAATATGATAAACATTAATTTTATTAATAATTGGAAAACTAATTTTAAATTGCCTAGCCAAGAACATGCTACCAAATTATATGTTATAGATTATAAACAAACATGAAATTTGGCCAATGTCTTCAAATTTTTAACCTGTGTGAGAAGGTCAAATCTTTTAATATGTATCAAATTTATATTTTATAAATAATTAAAATATATGTATAGATTCATATGAATATAAATTGAAACACATTATTTGATTTCATTTATGATTAAATATAGATATATGAAGAATATAAGTGTATCAGCTGAAATAATTAAATTATGAGAAAGCAATAACCTATACTCAGAGACTACAAATTTTTTTAATTCATTTAAGTTTCTGTGGAAAGGTCAGATGTGATGGCATGAATATTTTATCCTAGCACTCATGATAGGTAGGTAGGTGGGTCTCTGCGTGACCATCCTCCTCTAAATGGTAAGGTCTCGGAAAGTCATAGAAAAATCCTGTCTCAAAATAAACAAAATAACAATGAAATACTTGAGAAAATGTCTGAGTTTAATATATTGCACAGTCAGGGTTTTATAAAACAGCAAAACTGATAAAATGTGGTTTCAATAGTTCAAAAATAGATGTCATATAAAAGAAAATCCAAGAATCTGCTAGTTTGTTCAGTTCACAAGGCTACCCTCTAAGCAGGCCCAATCTGACACAGAAGCCTGAAGAATTCCTGAAAAAGAACTGCTCTTCACTCTTCAATGAAACCAGAACCATTACATTTAGTACCAGTCAGAGCAGCAAGATAGATGAACATGGTAGCCAAAGAGAGAGCAAAAGGCAAGGTCTCCTCTGCCAAGCCTTCTATAGGCTGAAATTAGAAATCCTAGTCTAGTTTCTAAAAGGATCTTCCTGCTGAAAATGAACAAATTATGACAATCACTCTAAGGCTTATGCACAAACTGAAATTTCAGTTGATTCCTGATACTCAAGTTGACAATGAATATTAGCTATCAAATACACATGTTAAAAAGTCTCTTAGAAATTATTCACAATAATAGGTAGAGATTGTAAAAGTATGAGGGCAATAATGCAGTGTATTATTAGACACTACTGGGACTTTTTATGAAGATCCTAAACAAAAAATGAATTTGGTGAAGTAATTTCTTTCCACTTCAACAAATGTCCTTTCCTATATATAATGCTGAGGCAGATTTTTAAATGTCTTATATAGTAGCATATTATTTTTTACTTCAGTGATCATTACATATATTTAATTTAAAAGTTAAAAGGGTTACATTATCTTGTAATAAAATTAACAAATTTTGATTTTGTGTCAAGCTGCCTGTTTCCCTGATATAAGAACTGTGAAGTTTTTCTATTCTTTTCTTGCCTCAGAGTTGTTAATTAAGGGCACTGAAGTTGTTCCCCCAAGTCACACCTGACTTTTTGAGTAGGTCCATTGGTAGCAAGTACAAGACATAAATAATATTATAGAAAGATGAGATTATAGATTACAAGTTCTTGGCAAAGTTTCAGTCAGTATACACAGTGATAATTTACAAGCACAGCTATACTAAGATGAACAAAGACCAAAGTAATAGAAGAGTTGTTAGAGAAAAGTCCTTATTGTGCATAACTGATTTTCTATGAAAACATTCATTATTTGCTATATTATTTTAGAAAAAACTATTAGAATCTACTATTGGCAAAACCCTCATTCATCTTTACTTTCTTTAAATATCATTCAAAAGGAAAATGATTGTAACATTTATGTGTTCTTTATGTAGAGAAAATAGTATAGTTAGTCAAAATTTAGCTTTTGGAAATATGAGGTACTATAAAAGCAAAGCAAAACAAAACAAAACCACATGTACAGTTTATCCCTGATTGATAGCAGGCAGCTAACATTTTCTTAGTATATTCCACTATATTGTTTACCATTTGCTTTGCTAGAAAAAAGTCAAAATTACTATAATCATTATGCTATAGAAGAGAAATAAATGTTTAAAACAAACATTACAATGCCCATCTCAAAATGTTCTTGCAATACACTGATATTGTTGATAGTAAATATGCCAGATTATCAAAGTTTTTCTCTTTCAGAGTAGCAATAAAGTCTGGCTCATCACTCTCTTCTATGAAACAGCTAATTTTTCTGAAGGGTTACATATTCTAAATTTACTTTCTTCCTTTTTCTCTATCTTCTTTGCTTCAAATCCTGACTACATTCCCTTCTTTTCCTTCTATCCCTCTCATTCCCTCCCATTCACCAGCTCTTCTCTTTCATATTTCAGTTTACATCCCCCCTCCCTGTTTATCTTCCTATCAGTGTTAAGTCTGGTATAGTGTGTAGGATGTTAACAGAGAAAAGACTAAATATTTCCGTTAATAGAATTATAGTTTAACCTTAGACCTTTAGAGTTGAAGAGAACAGATTCAAACTGTATTCATGCAGGAGAAAAATCTATAGTCTTTGGTGGTATATGCATGGCTATCAAGTCTATTACTACATTGACATTTATAAAATAAAAGCATTTTACTCAATAAGATTTTCAACATGGATTCATAATGCAATAGAATGTACTTTGTATAAAGTACTTTTAGATATCTTTTATACTGGGTTTTTCTGTGTAATAGTCCTAGCTTTCCTGGAAGTCACATTGTGAACCAGGATGACCTTGAATTTCAAGAAACCTGCCTGCCTCAGCCTTCCAAGTTCTAAAATTAAAGGCCTGTGCCACCACCACCCATCTGTATAAAGTATTTTTAAGTACTCAGAAAGTTAATAAAATGGGAAGATTGCTAAAATCAAGAATACTTCTATAATTTTATTTTGATAATTAATCAGATATTTTTAGAATAAGTAAAGAAAATTTTAAAGATACTGAAACTTAGGATGAAACCTAGACTCCAAGAAACTAAATTCATACAATTTAACTTTTATTTCTAATACTTTAGGGTTGACCTACATATATATAGATTCTCTCAGGGATGTAAGTATTTAACCTTCTCCATTTGCTCTCATTATAATTGGAGCTTTCTTCTATCTTCTCCCTTGTTACACCCCACTGCCTTATTCTCATTGCATATCACTGTCTTTTAATTACCAGTCCCTAACTTAGTTTCACTAGGAGTGACTTTTAACCTTAAAAAAATTTAACAAATGTTGAGTCTTATTGTAGGAAACTTAACTATAATATCTTTGTCTGTAATTATCTCTTCCTTTAATAATGCTATTAAAATTACATCTGATACTTGAAAGTACATAAAGGGCATACTTTTTCTATACTTGTATTGAACTTTTGGACACTATGTCTCTTTGAATAGTTTGAAAATTTTACAGAAATTAGTCTTATAATAGAGTTTTGTATACTTCCCTTCATGAAAATGTCTGGAATAGGTACTATGTCTCTAGTATACAATAATTCTATTTTAATTCTCTTTACTGCTGTGGTAAATTTGTTTAATGATGCAAATATGTGTCCCATTTTTATGTTGACTTTGTTTAAATCTGGGAAGCTGTGATAATTTTTATTTAGAAAGACAGGAAAAGAAAAAAGGTAGAGCTGGCAGGCAGAGAAAACAAATAGAATAAGAAAGCTGAGAGTAAGAGGTCATGGAGCAAGAAGAGGAGAGAAGAGGACACTAGGGTCTAGCCACCTAAACCAGTCATCCAGCCATGAAGCAAGAGTGAAAGTAAGATGCACAGAAGTAAGAAAAGGAAAAAGCCCAGAGAAAAAAGGTAGATCATACAATTTAAGAAAAGCTGGCTAGAAATAATATATGCTAAGGCCAGGCATTTATAGGTAATAATAAGTCTCCATGTGAATTTATTTGGAAACTAGGTGGCTGGCCCACAAAGAGCCAAACAGCCAAAGGAGAGAGGCAGAGAAAATAAAACAACTATACCACACTCTCTCCTCTACCTTACATAACTCTCTCTTACTCCTTTTAACAATTTCTGTTACATTATTTCACTTCTTCCCTCTTACCACTGAATTCTACCCACTTTTGTTGAATTTTCAGCAAAACCTATTACTAGTTTTTATTTTCTATTTGCTCTTCAATTTAAACTTACATCTAACTATGGGAGTCTAGAATTTGCATATATATGTGAATGTGTGTGTGTGTGTGTGTGTGTGTGTGTGTGTGTGTGTGTGTGTGTGTGTGAGAGAGAGAGAGAGAGAGAGAGAGAGAGAGAGAGAGAGAGAGAGAGAGAGAGAGAGGGAGAATCCACAGAGAAGAATGTCCACCATGATGGCAGAGAAGCAGTGCAGAGGGCAGGAACAGCTACAAGATCAAGTCTCCAACCATTAAAAGGAAACAGAGAGAGCAAATTGGGAATGGCAAATAGCTTTTGAAATGTCAAAGTTCCTTCCTAAAGACATATTTTGATGAAGGCCACATATTCTAAGCTTCCCCAAGCATCACCACAACTGAGAGATTAAAAGTCAAATACTTAAGAATATGGAGTACATCTCATACAAACAACTAATATAGGTCTCAATTACCTCACTCTGAATGATTTTTCTAGTTACACTTAGTTGCCTGCAATCATATTTCATAATTTTATTTCTAGATTTTTATTTATAGTTGTGAATAAAATATCATTAGATAAATGTAGTACATTTTATTACACATTAATCAGTTTATGGACACCTAGAGTGCTAAATTTACTATTATTTTTGTGTGTGAATAGAGTACTAGTAAACATCTATAATTTCTTTTCAGAGAATATTTACTCTGTAGTCCAAGTTGATTGTAGACATATGACAATAATCTTACTTCAGTCTACATAAGTCAAGGATTGCAGGTATATGATACGGTATTCAGATTATATTTTACCTGAGAAAGAGAAGTAATTCTACATTTTTTAAATTCTTTGTTAAATTATATATATATATGCACACAACATGAGAAAGAAATGAAATTATTGTCAACATAAAATAGTTATATTTATTAATGTAGTGTAAAAATAAAATACAGTTATTTCTACATAAACAGTACTCATTTTATAATGAAGTTTTCAGAAGATATAATGTTATTCTATTTGCTTAATCATTTTGATAGTCAAATGAAGAAACAGAATAATTTTTGACTAGTTGATATCTTGTGGGAACTGGAGAATAGAATATGTCTTATCTGTTTTCTAAAAACAAAATCTAAAAAATGGACAAATATGAATTAATGTTCAAAAATTCATATTTTTATTTTTTTCTTAATTAGCTTTTAAAATATATTTTACATATCAACCACACTTTCTCCTTCTTCTTCACCTCCTATTACCTCCCCAGACTCTCATCTACCTCTTTCCCATCTACTCCTCATTTTTTGTCCAGAAAGAGGAAAATCTTCCATGGCTACCTTCATAGCTTTGTATATAAATCTGAGGCATGATGAAGCTTCTCCTACTTTGTAAACCCTGGCTAAGTAATTTAGCATGGGGGAAAGCTTTTCAAAATCCAGGGACGGATTCTGATCTCACTACTAGAAGCCTTGAAAACAGATCAAGATAGACAGCTGTCACAAACTCAGAGGGCCTAAGTTGATTCCATGCAGGCTCCCTGACTATTGTCCAGAGTCAATGCACTCCCAAGAGCTCAGGTCAGCTGTCTTTGTGGGTTACTTTGTTATTTCCTTGACCTCCCTTGCTTATATAATAATTCCCTCCTATTCAGGAGGACTCTTAACGCTTGACTCAATGCTTGGCTCTAGATCTCTGCATCTGATTTCTTCAGATACTGAGGAAAAGCTCTCTGAAGACAATTAGGGTATTCACCAATCTGATTATATTAGATGTCCAGTTAAGGCACCTTCTCAATATTTCTGAGAGTCCTTTTACTTGGAAGGTGAAAATAAAGATATTTTATGGATATATGGATTGACATCTGTCTGGACCTAGTGACCAGTGTCTAGAGGGAATGAGAGATTGGGAAATCCTTCCCCAGCAATCCCAGGGGACACATAGATGACGGGCAGGACCCACCTTCAAGGCAAGTTGCATCGCCGTAGACAGACTTCTCTCCAGAGTTCACGACCTGTGTCCAGAGAGCAGTGAGAAGTATCTCTCCTAATTGCAAAAGCCAGTGCCCACAGCAGAGTGAGAGATGGGTGTCTCTTTGGAACATGTGACCCTGTGGCCTGACCAGAGTAAGAGATTTTGCAGTCTCCATGTTTAGAGCAGATACGGGACACAAAAACCCTATGACCACAACTAACTAAATCAGATTAAGAGTGAACCAAGGAAGCAATGGGAAAATGCCAGTGCAAGAACACATAACAATTTAAAGAAAAACAAGGCACTACCAGAAGAAGCTGGTGGATTTAGAACATCAAGACCTGAACAGAGTAATGAAGAGGAAACAGAAGGAAACAACATTAAATCCCTTTTATAAAGATTATTGAAGCCACTCTTGAGTGAGTTCTCAAAACCCAGAAGGATAAGCAGGGGATATACTCACTTATTAGTGGATTTTAAGTAAAAATATTCTCATTTTAATTGAAAGATGATGGGTGAATAAAGTGACTTAAAACACAAACATACACAAAACAAAACAAAACAAAACTTCCGGTTTATATGTAGAAGGATTGCTTAGAAGAAATTTGTGGTGGCCATAGTGTGTCCATGGGCATTTGCTGTGAACTACTGTGCTTTCTTTACCTGTAAGTGATCCTAATCTGGCATAAGAAGCTTTAGATTTTAGTTTTTATGCTTCATATATTTTAGGAAAAACAGAAGTTTTACTACTGTATGGATTTTTTGTTATCTATTCTGCATGTTTTTCTTTATATTGTTATATGTATTTTTCCACTGGTGTCTGCCCATGGCTTCAGCGGTTCACAATTAGGCAGCTCCTAGTCAGTTGTGGCAAGATGGCTTGTGTGTCTCCTGTCTCCTCTGAGCAAGGAGTCTTCTTGTTCTCTGACTCTGCTCTGGACAGGTATCTGAATTTCAAATCCTCAATCTTTCTCTGATGAAACAGTTTGCCCTGGAGGTGGGGCCCAACTATGCAAGGTCCCCTCTTTTAGGTGTGGATGGAGGAGGCCCTCACAGCCAAACCCTAGCTCCTGTCTGCTAGGGAGAGCTGAGATCAGAGTCTAGGGATTGACCCTGGACCTGGAGAATGCTGAACTAAGCCACCTCAGGAACTTGGGATCTCCTGTCCTTGCCGGGGAGGAGATAAGGAGACGGGGAGAAGAGTGGATTTAGGGGTGGCAGGGGAAGGGCATTTGAACAAGGTGATACATGGATAAAAAATGAGACTTTATTAATAATAAAAAGAGCAAGAAAAAAAGATTTATTTAGTTTTTATGTATACAATGATCTGCCATCTGTATGGTTGCACATCAGAAGAAGGAACTAAGTTTCATAACAAATGGTTGTGAGCCACCATATGATTGCTGGAATGAACTCAGAACATCTGGTAGAGCAGCGATTGCTCTTAATATCTCAGCCATCTCTGTAGCCCCCAAAACAAGAAATTGTAACCATGGTCCATTGCTTGACTCAGATTTCTAAGAATATCACCTTGTAGCATGCTATATTGGCATGTATAATAAGGGAGACAAAACTGTGTTATACATCATTGTTGGTATATTAATAAATAATGTTTGTGGAATAATAATACCATAACCCACACCCCTCCCAATAAAAGAAGGAAACTCATCTAGAAGGAGTAGAAGGCAGGAAATAATAAAACTTAGGGCTAAAATCAGTACAATACAAACTAAGAGAACAATACAAAAAATGAATGAATCAAAAAGATGGTTCTTTGAGAAAGTCAACAAGATAGACAAACCATTATCCAAACTAACCAAAAGACAGAGAAAGAGTATTAAAATTATCAGAATCAGAAATGAAAAGGGTGATATAACAACAGACCCCCCAGGATATCCAGAGAATTATCAGGTCATACTTTGAAAATCTATACTCTACGAAAAATGGGAAAACCTAAAAGAAATAGACAGCTTCCTGAGCAAGCACAAATTACCAAAATTAAATTAAGAACCGATTAAAGACCAAAACAAACCTATAACACCAAGGGAAATTGAAGGTATAATTAAAAGACTTCCAAATAAAAAAAGCCCTGGACCAGATGGTTTCACTGCAGAATTCTACCAGATATTTAAAGAAGAACTAATACCAATACTCAAAAAATTGTTCCATACAGTAGAAACTGATCGAACACTGTCAACGTCCTTTTATGAGGCCACAAGTATCCTGATACTCAAGCCATTCAAAAATGCAACTAAAAAGAAAATTGTAGACCAATATCCCTCATGAACATTGATGCGAAAATACTCAACAAAATTCTGGGAAACTGATTACAGGAACATTAACAAAAGTCATCCTCCATGATCAAGTAGGCTTCATCCAAGAAAAGCAGGGCTGGTTCAACATACAAAAAGTTTTGAATGTCATCAATCATAAACACAAATTGAATAAAAAACCCCATGTATTCATCTCCTTAGATGTTGAAAAAGCCTTTGACAAAGTCCAACACCCCTTTATGATAAAATCCTTGAAGAGAATAGAAATACAGGGAAAATACCTAAACATAATAAAGGTGATATACAGGAAACTGACGACATACATCATACTAAATGGAGAGTAACTCATAGCAATCTCACTAAATTCAGGAACTAGACAAGGATGTCCCTTCTCTCCTTACCTGTTCAATATAGTTCTTGAACTTCTAGCAAAAGCAATAACAGAAAAAAGGGGATTAAGGGGATTCAAATTGGAAAAGAAGAAGTAAAACTATCCCTATTTGAGATGATATGATTGTATATGTAAGTCATCCACAAAATTCTACCAGGGAAATTCTATAGATGATAACATCTTCAGCAATATAGCAAGATACAAGATAACTTAAATATATCAGTAGCATTCTAATACATTAAACATAAAAGGGCAGAAAAAGAAATAAGGCAAACATTACCCTTTATTATAGCTGCAAATAGCATTAAATACCTCGCAGTAACTATAACCAAAGAAGTACTAAATCTGTTTGACAAAAGCTTAAATCACTGAAGAAAAAAATTGAAGAGGATATCAGAAAACAGAAAGATCTCCCATGCTCTTGAATAGGTGGGATCAACTAGTAAAATTGGCAAACTTACCAAAAGCAATCTACAGATTAAATGCAATTCTTATCAAAATCCCAACACTATTTTTTAATAGACATTGAAAGAACAATACTCAATTTTATCTGAAATAACAGGAAAGCCAGTATTGCCAAATCAATTTTTCTCAACAAAAAAATCTTGGGAGGCATCACCATACTAGACTTCCAACTATACAATAGAGCCACAATAATAAAATCAGCCTGGTACTGGCATAAAAACAGACTAGTGGATCAATGGGATCAAATTGAAGACCCTGACGTTTACCCACACATCTGTGAACACCTGATTTTTTACAAAGAGGTCAAAAATATTCATTGGAAAAAGATAGTATCTTCAACAAATGGTGTTGGCATAACTCGATGGTGGTGTGTAGAAAAATGCAAATAGGTCCAAGCCTATCACCCTGCACAAAACACAAATCCAAGAGATCAAAGACCTCAACATAAAACCATCTATGCTGAACTCGATAGAAAAGAAAGTGAGAAATACCCTCCAATGCATTGGCACAGGTGACCACTTCTTAAATATAACACCAGTAACACAGACACTTAGAACAACAATCAATAAATGAGACCTCCTGTAACTGAGAAGTTTCTGTAAGGCAAAGAACACCATCAATTAAGACAAAATGACACAATGCAGAATGGGAAAAGATTTTTACCAACCTTTCAAGTACAAAGGACTGATCTCTTAAATATATAAAGAACTCAGGAAACTAGAGCTCAAAGTCCTAAATAACCCAATTGAAAAACAGGGTTCAAAAATAAAAAAAGGATTTGTCTGCAGAAGAATTACAAATGGCTGAAAGGCACTTGAAAAAATTCTCAACATCTTTAGCCATCAGAGAAATGCAAATCAAAACAATTTGAGATACCACCTTATACCAAAGATTGGCTAAGATAAAAGACACAGATGACAGCCTATGCTGGAGAGATTGCAGAGCAAGGGGAATACTCCTCCATTGTTGGTGGGAGTGTAAGCTTGTTCAGCCACTCTGGAACGCAGTATGGTGGTGTCTTAGAAAACTGGAAATCAATCTCCTCAAGGATCCAGCAATACAACTATAGGGCATATACCCTAAAAATGCACATTTACACCCAAAAAGCAATAGTTCAATTATGTTCATAGCAGCATGATTCATGACAGCAAGAACATGGAAACAATCTAGATGCCCATCAACTGAGGAATGTATTAACAAACTTTGGTAAATCTACACAATGGAGTACTACTCAGCAGTAAGAAAAAACATATACTAAAATTTTAAGGACAATGGATGAATTTGGAGAATATCCTTCTGGGCAAGGTCTCACAAACCCAGAAGAATAACCAGGGAATGTACTCACTTATTAGTGGACCTTAAGCAAAAGCATTCTCATGTCATTAAAAGAAGGGAAGTCTCTAACATTGAATGTCTTGGATCTTCAGCTTTCCTTACAATGTTACTATTTAGAACCATTATCCATCTGCATTTGTTCTTCTAAAATTCTATGCATTTGCTACTGTGCCATCCACTTCTAAGAATTAAATACAATGAATAAATGAGAAAGAGAAATTTAAGTGACAAAAACTTTAAAAAAGGCAGAGAATTATGGCCCAAACTCCTGGTTCACTCAAAGAGAGTGAGGAGGGATCATATATAAGCAAAGGGGTCAAGATAATGATGGGGAAAACCACAGAGAGAGTTAAGCTACTGGGAGCACATGGGCTCTGGACTGACAGTGGGAAACCTGCCTGGAACTGAACTAGGCACTCTGAATATGGAAGATAGTGTGTGGTTAGGCAGATTGTAGGGCCTCTGTCAGTGGGACCAGGATTTATCTCCAGTGCCTGAACTGCCTTTTTGGAGCCAATTCTCTATAGAGGGATATGTTGCTCAGCCTTCATATAGTGGATGGGTTTAGTCCTGCCTCAACTTGATATGCAGACTAACCCTGTGAGAGTCCTTACCCTTTCTGAGAAGTGGATGAGGGGTAGGGTGTGGAGAAGCTGGGTACTAGTAGGAAGAGGGGAGGAAAGGGGAACTGTGGTTGGTCTGTAAAATTTAAAAATAAAAAAAGACATTTTGAGATTTTATAAAAAAAAGGACATTTTGTGGGCAAAAAATTATTTTTAGGGGCTTTGTTTGATATTAACATGTATTTATAGCATCAAATAAAAAGAAAAATTAATCATTCTGTATATCTTTTTCTATTGATATAATGCATACATATTAAAATGTAAGTTACATTTTAATATAGAATTTATTATGTTTTCTGAAGTATAATATCTAGTTACATCTAATAATGAAGTGTTATGATGGAATATACACAAAGATGTCTTCAAGTAAAAATATTATAGCAATATCATTTAAATGCAAAATAAAATAGATAAGAAAACATATGATATATTCTATCCTAGTTACATGATTATGGTAGTGTTAGAACTTTAAATGGATTGGATACCTAAGTTACATAATTGTGTAACTTCTAATACTACTGCATAAAATAATTTAATAATGTTTTCATACAAAGTATATATATTTATTTATATTTATAAACATATGTGCATACATATTATGTAATTATATGTAATTTTGCATATACAAATATAAATTTACAATCTTCTCTGTTGTAAATTATAGCTTAGAACCTCATAAAAGAGGATAGACATGGTCAACAAGCTCATTCATTATGCAAAACTTCATTAAAGAAAAAAAAAATGCTATTTAAGACAAATCTAAGATGCTAGAGAAGTGGCTGAATGGAGAAAAGCATTTGTTGTTTTGCAAAGATCCCTTGATCAGTTTTCAGCACTTGCTTAATGGCTGAGAATTCCAGTTCAGAGGCACTAACACCATCTTTTAGTCACTTTTTATGAATCAAGAATAAATGTGTTTATATATGAATGTAGGCAAAGCATGCATTAGATAAATTCTCCACCTATCCTCAGTCTACTCACATATTTTTTTTTATTTCTCATTTCCAGTGAGATCTGAGTGATAACCATTAGTCCTCCTTCTTAGATAATTTTATTCGATTATTTTACAGCTAATATACAATTCTGAGTAGGTACATCCGATGTTTGTGTTTTTAGTCTGGGTTACTTCACTCAGGATATTTTTTTTTCCCTAATTCAATCCATTTGCATTCAAATTTTCTGTTGTACTTGTTTTGAACAGCTGAGTAAATAAACCATTGTACAAATATCCCAAATTTTCTTTTTTTAATATTTATTTTTATTTTATGTGAATTGGTGTTTTGTCGGCATGTATAATTGTGTAAGTATCATATCTTACAATTACAGACAGTTGTTAGCTGCCATGTGGATGCTAGGAATTGAAGTCAGGTCCTCTGGAAGAACAGTCAGGTCTCATAAAAGCTGAGCCATCTCTCCAGCCCCAAGCAGTAATTTTTTAAAATGCTTTTTTTTATTATGAATAAAGTAACATTTTCTATTCATGTTTATCCTTGTTCAAGCTCCCTTCCCCCTCCCACCCCCTCCAGTCACTTTCTCTTCTAGACATCTCCCCATCTCCTCCCCAGCAAGGGCAAGAGGTCCTAAGGTCCCAATATGGCTTAGTTCAGCATCCACTCCTGGCAGATTCACTTTCCTCACCTCAGCATCAAGATAGGGTCAGGTATTCCTCTAGAGGGTATGGGATCCAAGGTGCTAGTCCGAGGTGTATCAGATCCCAAGCTGTTCAGTGGTTGTGGTTTGCAGCTTGGACATACTTTGCTTTTAGCTATTTGATGTTTGGTTTACAGTCTACTAAGGAGTGAGTACACACCCTGCTTATCTTTCTGGGTTTGTGATGCCTGCCTCAGGGGGATATTCTCCAAATCCATCCATTAGCCTGCAAATTTTAGGATATCATTTTTTTCTTAATGCTGAGTAGTACTCCATTGTGTAGATGTACCACAGTTTGTTAATCCATTTTTCAGTTGAGGGGCATCTAGTTTGTTTCTAGGTTCTTGCTATTACAATTAGTGCTGCTATGAACATAGTTGAGCTAATGCCTTTGAAGTGTGAATGTGTATCTTTAGGGTATACACCCAGTAGTGGTATTGCTGGATCCTTGGGGAGATTGATTCCCAGTTTTCTGAGAAGTCACCAAATTTTCATTATTGATTTCTTCATTGAGAGACATCCAGGTTGTTTCTAGCTTTTGGCAATTACAGCAAAAGCTGCTATCAACATAGATGATCAAATGTCCTGTGAACAACTGAGAATCTTTTGGGTATATACCCAAGAATAGTATAGCTTGGTCTTTTGCTAAGTTGATTTTCATTTTTTGAGAAATTGCCACAATGACTTCCAAAGTGGCAGTACAAGATTGTGCTCCCACTAGCAAAGGAGTGTTCCCCTTCCTCCACATCCTCTCTACCATGAGCTGAGCTGTCCCTTGTTTTTTGTTTGTTTGTTGGCTGGTTTTTTTTGTGGTTTTAGCCATTCTGACTTGTGTAAAATCACAGCCATTTTTATTTGCATCTCTCTTATGGCTACTGATGCTGAACATTTTCCAAAATATTGTAATTCTGCTGTTTTAATTTGTAATTTGAATTATTTTTTTTAGTTCTTTATATAGTTTATCAGGCTTCTGTAGGAGCTAGAGGAGTAAATGGTACAACAAGAAAACTCACAGTTTCAACCACCCTGGACTCAGAGCAGCTTCAAGACTGCTACAACCAGGGGAATCTGCATGAAATTGAACAAAATACTCTGCCTGTATGCTACCTTTGTGTAGTGGGATAATCTTATGGGACTCCTAACAGGGAGAACACGGACCATCTTGAAGTCATTTTCAGGTGTTTGGATTACTACTCCATAACTGGGTCACATGGCCCAGCCTTAATACATGAGGGGGTGCTTAGTCTTGTTGTAACTTGATATGCCATGTTTTGTTGATACTCATGGGGGACCTGCACTTTCCTTAGTAAAAATGAAGAAGTGGAATAGGATATATTAAAAGATGGGGGGAGGCATGGAGGCAGTGACTGGAAGAAGAGGAGGAAGGAGAAACTGTGGTTTGGATAAAAATAAAACAATTTACTATAAAAAATGTAATAGTATATTTTAAAAGTTGTTTTAAAGATTACCCTGAAATTGCATTAAACATATTTAACTAGAAAAACTACAATAAAACATAATTACTAAACACTAGACAGGATATAATTTATCAACATGTTGAAATATAAATTAGTAGAATACTGGGAAAAAATTGTCATGATATATAAAGTTGGACATCTTTAGGACTTATGACTGAGCATTTTAATGACTAGGAAAATGGAGAACGAAAACTTACCTTTGTTTTTTCATAGATATGTACAATTCTATTCAAGACAACATTAATCATAATATAGAAAGATGAGTGAATAATAAGTGATTATCTATGAGACATAAGTATGACAAATAAGGAATATTCCTGAAACAGAGTAATTGCTAAACACAACAAGTGAACCTCTATTGCATGCAGCAATGTGGATGAAATGTGACAACACAAAATTAAATTGAAAATGCTTCCAAATGTTTGATTGATATTAACCGAAAAATAGCAAATTCCATTGGTTTTTCAAAAATTGTACACAGATGCAATAACTTCAGTAAACAAACCAGAAAATAGGAGTGGAAAAACACATATTTGGAACTTTTAAAATAGAAGCATTATTTTCATTTGGAACTTTTATTTGTAAATGTTATGAACTTAAAAAAAGAAAGAAAGCGAGACCATGAATTTGGTCAGCTAGAGCTGCAAGAGATCTGAGATCAATATGTAATTCTTAAATATTAATGAAAGCATTATTTGAAAAGTATGAATTTTAAAATGTCACTTCAATTTTCGATAGATTTAGACTTGTTTATAATAAGAAAAACAGGAAAACTCTATTAGAAATATCTTGTATACCTATTTTTTCCTGCATATATCTATCATAAAGATATAAGTATAGAAAATGTAGATTAAACTATTTACTGTTTGTCAGCAATACACTATGAGACACATTCATATTTTCTTCATTATTTTCATAAATTTCTAATTTGAGATGCACTTCCCTCTATTTTTACATAATATTATTCAAAGTAGGATTTGAATATATGTATTCTTTTTAACTAGTGAAGTAATCTTGTTTTGTTCTTGAGGAGAAAACAAGTTTATAATATCTATTCTCTCTCTCTGTCTCTCTCTGTCTCTCTCTGTCTCTCTCTCTCTCTCTCTCTCTCTCTCTCTCTCTCTCTCATTTCACACACACACACAAAAAAAAAAAACTGGAAGAAATCATGTATAACTAAGTATGTTGGTCATAGACAAAATTTTATTTCTGTGAAATCCACACACTATACTGTTTAAATGTGAGTAAATATATTTGTATGAAATAGATGACATTACTGTTGTCTTGGCTATGCAAATTAAATTTTATTTTGCCCAAAATATTCATGACAAAATCAACTGATTTATTGTGTCTCAACAAATCTTTCTCATGAGAATCACGAGAGAATTCATACTGCTTTGTACTTTTAAAATTTTTAGGTAATATTGAGGCAATAAACATGTGGACTTCAAAAATTAAATTTTAAATAGCACAAGCAGTCAAAACTATCTGGAAAATAGTAAAATGATTTTCTAAGGGAGTACCATGTGACCTCTAGTGTTACCTATACTTTGTCTCATGTCTTTATTTAACATAGAAAATTATACAGAAGTTATTAAGAATAAAGGCTCTATATATTCTCTAAGGAAAAGAGGACATCAAGAGTCAAGGACAACTTTGAGATCCATGCTATGAAAACAGGGAAGGTGCAAGGCAGGAGAGACAGATCAGAAACATTTACTATAGATGTGATCAGAAAGAAGGATGTAAATATGACTCTTGCATTCATTTTCATAGGCTATTTAGTTTGATAATTTTAATAATTTAATATATTGTAAATAAAATCTTAATAAAACTGTTTAATACTCTGTGTATTCTACAGCAGAATTTTTCTCTGTACAAAATGCCCTTCCCTTTGTCTTAATGTCTTTGAGCCTGGGTCTGGGACATTGCTCCTTGGGGAAATGAGCTTCTGAGAGAGACTTGACATCCTGTTTTACTAATATACATATGTCTTCTCTTTGTGCAAAAGACAGTGGAATAAATTAAAATCAGGTAGTCAGTCTTGTTAATTAGAAGCATATTAAGGGGTCTCTAGAGTGCTCCTGTCAAGACATGTTTTCCTGAAAAGGTTTATACTCCTTTTCTTCATAAATACTAGAATGAATCATTGTTATTCTGATTTTCTCCTTTTTTTGAACTACTACTTTTTTAACTAAAGTCATAATTACAGAAATCTGGACAATCAATAGTTTGATCATCAAGCTTTGTGATCACATTTCCACAATAAACTACCCAGAGCTTCTTTTGGATTCCTTTGTCTTTGTTTGCTTTCCTGAAAACTCATAGTGTTTGAGGTTGTTTCAACATTTACGATGCTTCAAAGAATCAGAATTTTATATATTTTTGCCAGACAACAGACAACATAATAGTCACAAATATATTTGTTTTAGAATAGCAGTATACATTTAAAAAATTATGGGAATATTTTCATTTTTATTCCTCACTATATATATATATTGATATATATATATCAAGCATGATGTGAGATTTCCTTCTGTGATTTATCACTGGATAATAACTGAAGTGTTTTGGCCTATAGCAAGGCATCTTAGAAACACGCAGGAAATCTGAGCAAAGATACAGGGAAAAGGTGAACAAAGTCAGAGAGAAACTCTGAGCTGCTGCTGAAAAGGAAAATGTAAAGAAATACAGGTAAGCCATGGGCCATGTGACAAGACAGGTTAACGGAAATGGTTTGAGTTAAAATAAAAGAACTAGCTAGCAATATGCCTGAGCCATACACTGAGCAGCATGTAATTAATATATGCCTTTGTGTGATTATTTGGTACCAAGCAGCTGTGGGTGATTTATTTGAGACTGCTCGTCTGGATCTTGGGGTTAGTCTTGGCCAGAAACTAATTGTTACACAAAAGTCTTTCCTGTAGTGGTATAGATTGAGAATAGGTTTGAGATTGTATGTTAAGGGTATCACAAATTATATTAGTAGATTTAGTGTATAAACTTTCAAATCACATAATAGGATATAGTTTTCAACAACTGAATTTAGGCAGAACATAAGAAGATAAAATTTCAATGATAACGTTTGAAGGGTTTTATTAAAATGAAACAGAAAGAAGTACTTGTGAGCAGCTACACAATAAATCAAATATAAGAAATAAAAAAATGACAAGTCAGTATTTCAAGTGTATTATAGAATTTTTCTATAACATCATAACTAGATTAGAAACAGATATAGAACCTTTGAACACAAATTTCAATTGATCACCTCAGTTTGACTAATGTTCCTTAAAATTATCATTTTTTGTTTTTATGATAAATTTTAAAGTGATTTTATCTAATCTCTTTGTTCTTTATTTACTTTTAATTATTTAACAACTTTAGGACTAACATATTTTATCTTAAAATATAGATAATATAAAATTTGATGAGGCATTTCATAAAATACATAAACCAAACAATATGTAAATTAATGACCAACTCCTTTATTTTATAACAAGCTAAGTATTCTTTAATCTGTTTAAAAAAACTTTCTAACCTGATTATAATAACAACTACTAAGAAAAAAATTTAAAAGATAGAGTAAGAAAGAATAGAATAAATATTTGTCAAGGAAGTAAAATTTTGATTGCGGAGAAACTTCTAACTAGTATCAGAATAAAAGACCTTTCTTAATTTAAGAAATATTTTTATTCATTTTACATACCAACAACAGATCTTCCTCTCATCACCCCTGTTGCTGCCTTGAAGCCTCCCCACCTCTACCATCATCTTCTCAGAAAGGGTAAGGTTCTTACCTTCTCAGAAAGGCTTCTCAGCAAAGCCTGGTATATTCAGTTGTTGTAGGATTTACTCCCCCCCCCACACACACATGCCCACATTAAGGCTGAGTAAGGCTTTTCACCATAGGTAATGGGCTCCAAAATGCCAGCTCATACATCAGGAAGAGATCCAGAGCCCACTGTCCCCCGGCTCCTTAACACATGAAGCTACATAACTGTTTCCCACATGCAGTATCTAGTTCAGTTTCATTCAGGCTCCACAGCAGTAGGTCTGAATTCTAGGTGGTAGAAGGAAGGGGATCAGGGATGAGAAGATGAGGGAACTAAACGGTCTAGCTCCGTGGTGCAGAGTAGGAGAGCAATGAAAGAGATATTTTGATAGAGAGCCATAATGGGGTTGGGGAGAAACCTGGTGCTAGGGAAATTTCTTGCAATCCACAGGATGACCTCAGCTAAGACTCCTAGCAAAAATGGAGAAGGTGCCTAAACTATTCATTAATTGATGGAAGGAGATGCAGAAATCTGCAGCCAAACACCAAGACAAACTCTGAGAGTCCAGACCAGAGGGAAGAGGGATTATATGAGCAAGAAAGGTCAATATCAAGATGGGGTAAATCTACAGAGAAAACTGAAACAAGCTCTTCAAAAAATAGACAATATTGTATAACAGTGAAAAGAAAAAAAAAAAACCACAAATCAAACAGAAAGGTATTATACTTACCATAACTCAAATAGCCTCTTGAGACTAACATAAAATAAAATACAGTAGAATACAGATACAAATCTTGTGTTAGATGTGGGAATCCATACAGGATAACTAAATTTGAAGTAATATTAGGGAGAGGTATTTAGGTAGCTAATATCAGCAAATACTAAGTATGAATTAAAAATTTACTGTCTGAAAAATCAAAATGATAAGTAAACATATTTCCCTGCCAAGAAGGAGACTTGTGATTTTTTTGAGTATCAAAAAGTCTATAATTTATTGAGACCCACACAGACACATAAACCAAGCATAAACTATTAACACAATTACAATTACACAAAGAAACAATATGAATATTTAGTTAAACTCAATTTTTCAAGCTTTCATTACCTCTAGCATAATCTTCTGTTCTATTTTTGTAATTTTGCTTTATTAAATATATTGAAATCCACATATTCCTGTAGCAATCCTGAATATAATAGCTGCTAAAAGTAACTATTTTCCTAGTGGTCAATCAAGTGACTTTACTTATATACACCTCAATGATTTTTAATTAAAAAGATATATTTTGACAATAATTTGGATATTTAGAGTACTTCTAATTCCACTTAATTCTTCTTAACAGGATTTTTTTTTGTTCCAATGTTAAGGCTGTGAAAACTATTGTTACTTTTGAAGAAATCAAGTCTATGCAGCTACTATTCTGATAAAAATGGAATTAATCTAGAATGGAGGAGCAAGACAGTGTTGTGCTACATAAATTATCATAAAGAATAACACAAATGAGTATTGGATATTCATTATAAGTACTTTTATCTGTCCTCTATCTAACAAGAGTGGAAAAAGTAAACAAGAGAAACAATTCATGGAGGATTTTTCTTTTTCCTCTCTCTCATTCTTTTTCTGGAGCTGAGGCAAATACTCTTCCACTGAGCTAAATCTCCAACCCCTCTTTTTTCTTAAATATGTGAAAATAAACATGAGGGATGATCATGTTACTTAATCCAGTTCAGAGAACTAAAGTTATAAAATATGACACACTCATCTACACTAGAGAATGCCTAATATCTAACAATGGTTTCTCTGAAAACCTCGAAAGATAACGATTTTGATCACCCTTAAAAATTACAATAATGTGGTATTTAAACAATAGCATACAGTAATGTGGTATTTTTTTGTTTTTATTTTATTTTTATTTTTAATTTTATTTTATTGTGAACAAAGAAGTCACACTTTCTATCCTTGTATATCCTTATTCAAGGTCCCTTCTCCCTCCCACCCCATTAGGTCATTCTCTCTTCTCCACAACTCCCCATCCCCTCCCTGGGCAGGCAGCAGGCAGTCCCAAGGTCCCAATATCCCTATATTGCTTAGTTCAGCCTCCACTCCTGGCAGATGCAGTTTTCACCCCCCTCCCTCAAGAGTGAGTCAGGTGTTCCTCTAGGGGGACTGGGATCCAAGGAGTCACTTCAAGGTGTTTCTGATCCCAAGCTGTTCAGTGGTTGTGGTTTGCAGCTTGGGCATGCTTTGCTTTTTTCTTGTTTGTTTGTTTGTTTAGAGTCCACTAATGAGTGAGTACATCCCCTGCTTATCTTTCTGGGTTTGTGATACCTCACTCAGTAGGATATTCTCTAAATCCATCCATTTGCCTGCAAATTTTAGGATATCATTTTTTCTTACTGCTGAGTAGTACTCCATTGTGTAGATGTACCACAGTTTGTTAATCCATTCTTCAGTTGAGGGACATCTAGGTTGTTTCCAGGTTCTTACTATGACAAATAAGGCTGCTATGAACATAGTTGAGCTAATACCTTTGGAGTGCAAATGTGCATCTTTAGGGTATACACTCAGAAATGATATTGCTAGGTCTTTGGGGAGATTGATTTTCAATTTTCTGAGAAACTACCATACTGCATTCCAAATTGGCTGAACAAGCTTACCCTCCCACCAACAATGGAGGAGTGTTCCCCTTGCTCTGCATCCTCTCCAGCATAGGCTGTCCTCTGTGTCTTTTACAGTAATGTGGTATTTCAAACAATATTATTCAAAATAGAATATCATAGACACGTAATTAAAAGTAAAGATAAAAAATTTTGTAATTTGCTTTCATTCTTTACTTTATCATTATACATTTAAAAGGAAAAATAAAGCACATTAGTGTATGAAGACAATTTCTGCTTAAAAGATAATGAGAGAATTTCTGTAATTCAACTCTTAATATTATTGGATTTAACAAACACATCTAATAATCTAACCAGTATCTGGTTATTCATTCTATAAATGATTAATTAAGTGTACAATAATATTCCTGGAGTTAAAAGCAAAACAAACTGCAAACTATTGTACAATTTACAGTTTGGGACCTCCAGGAAAATAAAACTTCTGTTTTTTCCCTAGAAATATACAATTTATTTAATGCAGTTTTAGGTAATGAAGAAAATAGATCTTTTTCGCAGTACTACATTAGTTTAAATTGGAAAAAATGCAAAAGAAAATTATGAACAAATAATTTTGTACTGTTTCTTTAGTTGTGAAGTGACAGAAATTTAACGTGGTGATAGTGTATGATAAAGTGTGATGCATGGTATGTTTATGTCCCTTCAAACTGTACTGTGTGAAGAAATTTACTAGGTTCAATTGCAGGTCCTGTGTGAAGATCTCTGACTTTATTCTTTCAACCAATCTTTCAATAAATTAAATGTTAATTATAAAGGTTGATGTAAATAAACCAACCTTAAATAAATAAATTTATAAATACTAGTTTATAAATGACAATTTAAAAGAGATTTTAAAATTTGTATTTTTTAACATGTGTGTTTTTTTAATTGAAATCTTTTTAATTTTTTTGATGGCAACTTTCTTTTTAACTTCTTAAAAATGATCTCTGTCTCTCCTGTCAGCTACATACCTACACATTGTTGCATTCTATGCCTACTAATACATATCTTACTTTAGATACATATGGCTATACAACTCTATATACAGTTATATCTATTTTTACATGTCTTTACATCTTACTTTTATATACATTTCTCTTTCATATCTCCATCTACACAGTTTAATCTTTCTTATCTCCAGTTACAAATCTCTATACATCCATAGTTACTCGTCTCAAATACATAGCTCTCTCACTACGTAACATTTTACATTGTTCTTACACATCCTCATACAGATCTTTGCATAGTTACTATACATAGCAACAACTATTTCACATAATTTATCTCTCAGACACATACTCACAAATATGTTCCTTCCACATTGTTCACTCACTCTCATTCATTCTCTCATTCATACTTATTTATCTCAATTGCATAGTTCTCTCACATTTTACATTGTTCTTTTTTGTAATTTTCTTTTTCTTTTTTTATTATGAATGAAATGAATGAAGTCATTTTTTTTAATCCATGTATATCCTTGTTCAAGTTCCCTTTCCCCTCCTGCAACTTCCAGTCATTCTCTCTTCTTTACAACTCTTTATTTCCTCCCCAGCAAGGGCAGGATGTCCCTAGGTCCCAATGTGACTAAATTCAGCATGCAGTACTAACAGATCTGCTTTCCACACCTCAACATCAAGAATGAGTCAGATGTTCCTCTGGAGGGAGTGGGATCCAAGGTGCCAGTCAAAGGTGTATCAGATCCCAAGCTGTTCAGTGGTTGTGGTTTGCAGCTTGGACATGCTTTATTTTTTGCTATTTGATTTTTGGTTTAGAGTCCACTAATGAGTGAGTGCATGCCCTGCTTATCTCTCTGGGTTTGTGATACCTCACTCAGGAGGATATTCTCCAAAGCCATCCATTAGCATTCAAATTTAAGGATATCATTTTTTTGTTACTGCTGAGTAGTATTCCATTGTGTAGATGTACCACAGTTTGTTAACCCATGCTTCAGTTGAGGGGCATTTAGGTTGCTTTCAGTTTCTTGCTATTATGAATAATGCTGCTATGAACATAGTTGAGCTAATGCCTTTGAAGTGTGAATGTGCATCTTTCGGGTATATACCCAGAAGTGGTATTGCTGGACCCTTGGGGATATTGATTCCCAGTTTTCTGAGAAACTTCCATACTGCATTCCACAGTGGCTGAACAAGCTTACCCACCCACTAACAATTGAGGACTGTTCCCCTTGCTCTGCAACTTTTCCTGCATAGGCTGTCATCTGTGTCTTTTATCTTAGCCAATCTGACAGGTGTTATGTGGTATCTCAAGGTTGCTTTGGTTTGCAATTCTCTCATGGTTAAAGATGTTGAACACTTTTTCCAGTGCATTTCAGCCATTGGTAAGTCTTGTGCTGAGAATTCTCTTTTTAGTTCTGAACCCCATTTTTTGATTGGGCTATTCAAGGTTTTGGCCTCTAGTTTCTTGAGTTGTCTTTGAAAGCTAGAAAAATTATGTTTCTTTTCATCTATAATCCTGCCTGTGAGTTATTCAATATACATTTATCCTTAAAAACGATGCTGGTAGCTTCTTACATTAATTGCTTTGATTTAAGCTCATGAACTCTAGTCTAATTATGATATTTTAATCTTCAAATCATTGTGCAAACAGCTATTTATCTAATTCTATATCTAAATGTTTATGTGAATTATTTTGGTGATTTCTGTGTTGTATGATATTTGTAAATTAATCCACCATATATTTTTTTTTATTTTTTTCCACAGATAAAAAGTAAGAGAGAAATTGAGACTACCAAATATTTTGAGAGACTTACTAAAATAAATTATATCACATATTGAATTATTAAGATATCCTATAAAGGTTACAATAGATGGCAGTTACTTAATTTCTACCTATTTGATGTAGTATATGCATGCTTGTCATATATATGTGATGTTACCACAGCTTTTAAAAATTTATAACTGACTGATATCTACTGTGTTTAAAAATCTGACACTATAAACATGAATTAAAATTTGTAACAAAGCACAGTCAATAATGTTTCAACTTCAGAATACTGTTTTAGAGTACATTATATTGAAAAACTATAGTCTTTCAAGTGAACAACCATTCATGACATTTTACAAATATATATCCTTGCTGACATTTTATTGATTATGATGTCTGTGAAGCACTTTTATGAGTTACAATCTGTAATTATTTAACACAGTCTAACATCATGACCAGTTAAATATAGTTTGCAAATGATTGAATTTATATAGAGCAGAATCACAGATATTGAGAACAGAAGAGTTTCAAAAGTAAAAAATAGACAAAATTATCTCTTTGCAAGATTCATTTTTTCTTTATGAATTTAAGAAAGCAATGGCATACATCTGTTCATATAACTTACTTCTTCCTTAAAAACATAATTCAAAATTGTTCTCATTCATTTTTTTTTATTTTTTGCAAACTTGATAAGCCAATGTATCTATGCTTTTAAACATTTTCTAGTTATTCACTCAGTAAGTAATTGTTTGGTGTTGATTATATTCTAGGAAGCATATAATGATGAAAAGAATGGAAAATTCACTGAGGACTCCAATAGTTCCTTCATTTTTTAATCTGAGGTTAAATAATTGTTAAGAATCTTTTAATCAAAAGAGTAAATCTCTTCCTTGTCAATTTGACAATCAAATATATTCTTTTCAAGCCACATACCTGCATCCCTTGTCTTAATGGACCCATTTTACATTTTTATGGATGAGTCCTTTGCATGTAACCTGTAAGCCAGAGAGGGTATTGAATTCTATTATAGATGATTTTGAGCCACCACATGAATTTGGGGAATTGAACTCAGGACCTTGGAGAGAGTCAGTGGTCTTAACCCATGGGCCTTATCTCTACCTCTAATCTTTAAAATAAGGCACTCCCAAGGGGTCTGATTTTAAACTAGAGAAACCTTCATTATTCCAGTGCACATTCATAGAGTTTCTATTTGGTAAGGAAGATCTCTTTAACAATAAAAAAGTGTTTTCTAAAATTTGCAGGCTAATGGATGGCTTTGGAGAATATCCTCCTGAGTGAGGTATCACAAACCCAGAAAGATAAGCAGGGGATATACTCACACATTAGTGGTCTCTAAACAAAAAAGCAAAAAGCAAAGCATGTCTAAGCTGCAAATCAGAAACACTGAAAAGCTTGGGAACTAAAACACCTTGGACCGGCCTCTTGGATCCCACTCCCTCCACAAGAACACCTGACCCAGTCTTGATGTTGGGGTTAGGAAAGCAGATCTGCCTGGAGTGGATACTGAACTAAGCCACATTGGGATCTTGGGACCTCCTGCCCTTGCTGGGAAGGAGATAAAGAGATGTGGAGAAGAGAGAGTGACTGGAAGGGGTGGGAGGGGGAAGGGAGCTTGAACAAGGATATACATGGATAAAAAATATGACTTTATTCATAATAAAAAGAGCCAAAGATAAAATAAAATCATCTGGGTTTAAAGTAAAAAAAAAAAGTGATTTCCAAGCACTACTCTGAAGGTTCGTTCTCCTGTTTTCATTTTTTCCCCTACATAACAAATTAGTATATTGCCTTAAATTCAACAGTATTCAGGTTATATAAAATAGCCAGAATGATACCAAAATATTACACAGTCTTTAGTTCAGTTTCTAATAGAATTCCTTTTTGTTCAGATATTTTATGTGACTTGAATCCACATCCATATTTCTCTTAGTTTAGTTGTCTTCTAAACTACCAATACAATCATTAATAATGCTCTGCTTATGATATTCAAAAGCTTTTTTTATTACATGGAAATTTTCATTTTCTAGTTTGTCTAGTTTTTAAAACATATTTTAAAAGGTTTTTAACTTTTATTGATTCTATATGATTTCATATCATCTATCTTGATCCCACACATTCCCCAATCCCTCTGGCATCTGCCTTTTCCCTCCTGTAATCTGATCTGCAAAACAAAACAAAATAAATAAGTAAATTAATAAATACTTATAAAAGAGAAAAACCTTATCTAGAATAATTTTATTATGGAAGCTATAGTGTGATCCTTTGAGACACCAGTTTAACCTTAAATCCATTCGTCTTTACTCATAAGTGTTCAGTGCTATGTGTCATTCCCCTACCTCAAGCCCTCTGTTTTCTGCTACAGCATAGACATTAATCCTCCACTGGGGTTCCTTTCAGATATTCTGTTTTCCTGCGTAATTGACATTTTCCAACTTTGCTGGTATAGTTTGACACACTCCAACTGTTTATAGATGAGGTAGATTTAGGAGTGGAACAACCCATATCCCTGTTTCTGGGACTAGTTGGTAGCTACATTGGTCTGCCTGTCCAAGTTCCTTCATTATCACTACCATGGTGAGCTCTTTAACACTTCCTCTGCCTAATGACCGAATGAAATCTGCAGGTAGGAACAGGGCCAGATGTCCTGCTCTCTGGTTCTCAGATGAGGCTCATCCATACTCACACCACCAGGGCCAGCTCTACTGTTTTGGCCAGGAAAGTGTAGGCTCTTTCTCCCATTGTAGATGGCATACAAGTGTGTGTGTGTGTGTGTGTGTGTGTGTGTGTGTGTGTGTGTGTGTGTGTGTGTGTGTGATGTGTGTGTGTGCATGGGGGTCCAGTTCTGATCTTCTCCTGCACCCATACCCTCAGGACTAGTTAACTTATATCATCAACAGTAGTGTCATCTCTAGGCTTTTACCTAGACTGAATATAGATTCCACTTTCCATGTGCAGCCAGTTAGGGGCAAGGCTAGTTCTTCCAACCTGTGACCTCAAGGCTAGCTTCTTATCTTCCATAAAATAATACTTCACTTTCCCATGTGCCATCACAGGACAGATGGAGGGATATTATTTCTTTTTCATTCACACTCTCAGGTATGGCTCACCTGTGTTCCCCCCCCCAAATTATCTCTAATGTACTGCCCAACTTAAGTGCATGCCAGTAGTAAGAGATAGGGTCAATATTCTCAAAAGAAAAAGCCAGCTCTCTTGCTGCAGTATCAGAAAAGGGGAAGAGCCTACTATCCCAGAGCAAGTGAAGGACAGAACTAGATCAGAACAGAATGATTTCTAAAATACACTGTGCTAATGTAGGACATAGACATCATCACAGACACAAATTGATGCTCTAGTTGGTCGCAACATGGCATCCAATATTGCCTAAAGTTTGGTGGTAAATATTGCTCTTGCCAGTACCTCAGCTAAAAAGCTAAGCTTTCTATGAAGCTAGACTAAGGAGCTAGATAGAACTAGCCAGCAACCCTAGGCAATCATTTAATCCTTACCACACCTGAGCAGATTTAAGATGCTGTTAGAAACAGAAAAAAATAGTAAGATATATGCAGTAAAGAAAAGTTTAAAACAAAAACCATCTAAATGCTATATAGTATGCTTAAAATATACACAGGCTTTGGAGAGAAAAAAGAAAAATGAATATAGAAAGTCCTTTAAAAATAAAATTATATTTATATTTAAAAAATAAAGTTATATGGATAATACACAAACTGTATGGATACTGTGCATTATGATGTCTTTGTTTTACATCTGATTAAGAAACAATATCTGATTTTGAATGCTGTTGGATTAATCCAACCTATATATTTTATAAATAACTTGACTTTAAAATTAAAATAAAGGGCTGGAGAGATGGCTCAGCCATTAAAGGCTAGGCTCACAACCATAATTATAAAATTAAAATAAAAAATATGCTACTTTGGGAAAAAAAAGGTTTTCTTTTTCATTCCACGGAAAATTAGAAATTGTATACTTATTTTTGGTTAATAAAAATAATTTTTGAACAAGGAAGACCTCTTCAAAGGAAAACTCTGATGGGAAGAGCTGACCATATCAGCTTCTAGACTGCCTACTAAGATGATCCAGCCTCAGGACTCACATAAGATTGTCAACTCCCCAGTAATCAGAAAGTAGTAATGGAAAGCTGTGTTCAAATTTCCAAAATATTGTTTATAAATGTTTGTTATTATTATAAATAGTTAGTCATCATAGTTATTCTCTTTCTAGGGAAAAAGGGGTATATGATATAAAAATAATTAAAAAATAGATTATTGAATATTCTTTGATTCAAAAAACAACTGTTAATCTCTAAATACATTACAATGGTATGAATTTTGGCTTGTTGATACAAATTTAAGATCAATATTGTTATACTATATGTATATTTCTACTTTTGCTTCCAAATATCATGTTTGTGCAATTTCTTTAAAATTGTAATATGTAATTAAAAATACAGATTAATAGTTAATCATTTCATATCATGAAACTTATAGTCATGTTAGTTTTTTAGATATACACAGATATATTTCAATTAGGTAAGTAATCTTCAAATACCTCAAAGACCTACAGAAAATGGCATTTAAAATATTTTAAGAGCCTATACTTTTCTGGACAGGGAAACATGTAAAATCCTGGCAGCACCAATATTTTTCAAGAGAATGTTTGGCATTGAAGCAACCCTATATGGAATTTACTGCCTTTGAGGCAAAAGTTAGCCAGTGGGCAAGAGACTGTTCTTTCCTATGTGAAAATGACCACTGAACTTAGCAAGAATAAGCCAAAATGCTCCTTTAGATTCTACTTCTTAGAGAAAACTGGAAGACATTCTACAGGACACAGGAAGAAGCAACTGAAAAACTATGCCAGAGTGGGCAGAGAAGTTCTTCAAATTTCCTGCCTCATTAAAGAGTCTGTCAGAGACTCTAGGACTATAGGCTGAAGATGGATGACCCGACATTACAAAGGAATTTTAAACTGATTGTCCAGGTAGCCAGATGTCCATCATTTCCAGAATTTGAAATTTGCTTGAAATGTAATTTCTGATTACTCATGTAATATTATATCCTTCTGTTGTCTTTGATGGAATTAAAGATCAAGTAATTACAACTATAGTTTTTCTTAGGTTATAATAAAACATAAATTATATATGCATCTTTGGACTCATAAGAAAGATAAGAAAGATGATAGAATATTTTTATAATTTTTCTAAGTACAAATAGACTAGACATTGTAACTGAAATTGTTGCTTGATAGTTGTTTTGTTATATGTAATTTGCTACCTCCCGTTTTGATTAGACAGAAAATGGGAAGTGATATGGGATATCTTTCTGTATTATGTGAAATACCATTGAACTATAACAAAACTATTTTGGTGTATGACAGTGTATCTTAGAAGCAGGTGGGACATAATGAGCAAAAATGAAGGAAATCCACGAACCGTATTGCAAGACTCAGATTAATGAAAATGGGTTCAGTGAAGATGTAAGAGCTAGATATCAATAAGCTTAAGCCATAAACTAAACAGCCTGTATTTAATATAAGCTTTTTTGTGATTAGTTGGAACTAAGCCACTGTGGGGCTTTGGGTTTGTCTGGATATAGGGACTAGACAGGCCAGAAACTCTATACTAAACTCAGCTGCAGAGTACTGTGGACCCAGATATGCCCAATATGTCTTTTTAATCCCAGGTTGCAGAATTAAGGCTACCCAGATCAGATCAGCATGGCCCTGGAAGATGCCTGGTTCTCAGACACAAGCAGTCTCAGGTAGCTGACCAAATGTTGGCCATCACTAAAGCCCTTAGTGGTAACAGGATTATGACACTAACTCAGACACTAACTACTCTAGGGTCACACCACAGAACAAGACATGGCCCTCATCAGCAGCTCTGGCCCAAATAATACCATGACTCTGTGTGACAACACAGGTGGCTCAGAACAGCATGGGTCGTGGTGGTGGCATATTCTTTAGACAGATAAAGTATTCTAATGCATCTCTCTCTTCCATTTCCCCACCCTGTCCTTACTCACCAAAATGATGCCTGAACTCTAGGTGATAAGGGTGCCAGGCTGATTCCTGGTTGAGCCAGCTGGTACTTGGTTGAGTTCTGCTCTCTGTATCTGCATAACATGGCACAGAATTGTTGCTTTTATTTTGGAGAAAGCCTGGGCCTAGAATTCACATTCAGAACTTGTTATGATAGTGCCTCTGGTGCCCAGAGGGCTAAAGGCTGGTCTCTCCCCCCACCCCCTCCTGTTTTATTAGCTCAAAATTCTAAACCGTTCTCACATTACTCCTGAAAAAAATGGTTTTAAGATTCTATGAGCCATATGGTCAGATTTATCACAGATGTACCTCTGATTCTTGGTATTAGTTTTCTATCTTCATTCTTTTCCATTATCTGTGACAAATACCATAAGAGAAGCTACTTAAAGGCAAAAATGATTATCTTTGCTTATAGTTCAGAGGAATATAATCCATCATGGTGAGACACGATAGTAAGCAGTGATGAATGTCTGCAAGAACACAAGGCTGGTCACATTTTCTCTGCAGCCAGAAAGCAGATGGCAATGAATTCATGACTTAACTCACTTTTCTTTCAATGCACAACCTAGAGTTCTTGAAGACTATGTTCTGTTACCCAAACTTTAACTATATAATAGTTTTTATAGTAATAATTCAATTATATACTGGTTTGTAATAATTAAATTCAAATATAACAAGCAAAAAAGAATGGAGTACAAGAAAAGATAAAATTGATGAGAAGAATAAAAGAGAGGGGGGAGAGAGAGTATGTATGTTAATTTCAGATTGCCTCCCTGTCCTTGGCTAATTTCAGTTCCTTAGTCTCACCTATAACTCTGTAGCATACTGTCCCTTTATTTACAGTAGGTCATCCACACCTTCCCCTGAAAACTTCCTTCCATTAACTCATGGCTTTGTCTTAGTCTCTAACTCCAGCAAGCATTTCTCAGGATTCATGGAACCTCTACACCCAAAGAAGCAGGTAGAATAACTACAAATATTCACCTCTCTTTTCTCCAAATCTCATGCCAAAGTCTTGCCCCTAGTTTTGTAGCTAATCACCTGCTGTAACCTTTCCTTTCTGCCATTATTTCTAGTAGATCATAAAGGTTTATATTCCAAACGTTTGTTCTTCCAACTCATCCCTTTATGTCCAGCTCCCACTTACTCCAGGCATTCTCTTGAAGCCCTTAGGCCTCTTATGCCAGATAAGAAAATATGTTAACAGCAAATCTATATTTTTTTCTCTCTTATCCTCCAAATCCAATCTTCAGTTTTATTCTCAGCCCTATGATAGACAACCTGCTAGACTTCTCCTCACAATCTATACCCATTTCCTAACTCTGTGTGACCTAAATAAAGACTTTAGTACTGGGTTTGCATTAAATAAGGGGCCCAGAAGGAATCCCCAAACAATAGAAGTTATTGCCAATTTTGTAGGTTGCTCTCCACAAACTGACTGCAAGGTCCCAATGCTAAAAACAATATCTATACAATTCATTGAATGTAAGTGATGCCTATACAGAGCCTTTTTTCCCATTTTTCTTATTTTAAAAATATACCTACCATGGTTTCCCTTCCCTTCCCTCCCTTCTCCCCAGTCCTTCCCCAGCTTTCTTCCTTCATCCCCCATCCATTCCTCAGAGTGCATAAGGACACTCTCAGGGTGAATCAATGCAATCTGGCATAGCTAGTTGAGCTAGGTCTAAGCCCCTCCCCCAGTATCAAGGCTGAGCAAGATGCTCCTCTGTGATAAATGGCTCCAAAAAGCTAGATCATGCACCAAGAGTTAATTCTAGTCCCACTGCCAGAGGCACCTACAAACTGCCCACACTATTTGACTGACTATCATTCACATTCAGAGGGCATAGTTTAGTCCTATGTCGGTTTCCCAGATGTAATTTCAGAGTTAGTGAGCTCACAAAAGTTGTGGTCAGCTGTCTCTCTGGATTTTCTTATTATGATCTTGAACCCTTTGCTCATATAATCTCTCCTCCCTCTCTTAGCTGGACTGAGAGCTGGACCCAACCAATGCTTAGCTATGTATCTCTACATTTGCTTCCAACAATTGTGGGATCAAGTCACTATAATGATAAATTCCTTGGTCATCAGTTTGATCATAGGGGAGGCCTAGTTTAGGCAACTTTTCTACTATTTCTTGGAAGCTTAGCTGGGGTCATTTTGTTATTTTTTTTGTATTATCCTAGCACCATGTTTCTCTTTAACTGCACTATGGCAGGTAAGATCTCTTATGTAGTTAGGACCATAGTGGGGAGGAGGCAAGGGGACATGGGAAGAGAACATGAGGGAATGGGATGGTTGAGATGATAGAGGGACTGGGAGGAAGAACAATGAAATAGGTATCTTGAAAGAGGGAGGCTGCATAGATGTTTAACTCCTAACTCCTATGTGTATAGTCTTTGGTTTGAGAAGTTTTTCTGCACTCTAACAAAGAAGAAATGTAAATACTCCACCAAGGTACAATTAAACCCTTTGATCTACAATAATATCCTGTTGTGAGAGTTGCAAGTGTAATGGTAGCACAACTCTTGTGGGAGTAACCAATAAATAACCGTTTAGACTGAAGGTCCACTCTACAAGTTGGAACATATAAACACCAATGCTTGGGTGACCAAGATTTTGAAACTAGATAGCCTAGTGTCCTAGGACAAAAACAAATGATACTGGTCTTTTAAAAAATGTGGTGGTTCTTATCCCTTCCCTAGATGGCTTCATGCATGTCTCTCTTAGGATACCTCTTGTTACGCAGCTTCTCTTTGATTATGAATTGTAGCCTGATTATCTTTTGCTTTACATCTAATATCCTCTTATGAGTGACTTATGAATGAGGAAAGAAGAGTAGATAAGGAGAAGTGGTAAGAGATCCTGAGTAAACAGGAGGGTCTAGTTGGGGGAGGGGGAGAGAGAGACAGAGAGACAGAGAGAAATATATTGATAGAGAAAGCCAATATGGAGTTAAGGAAAAACCTGGTGCTAGGAAATTTCCGAGGAATTAATAAGAACCCAAATTGTAATTAAAAAGCTTTTATCCAGTAACTGATGAAAATAGATGCAGAGATCCACAGCTAAAAATTTAGTGGAGCTCCTGAAGTCCAGACAAATAGAGGGAGAATGAATTATATGATTACAAGGGTCAAGATAATGATGGAGATACCCACAGAGACAACTGACTAAAAGCGAGTTGGTACTCATTGACTGTAGAACCTGCATGGGACTTAACTAGGATCTCTGAATATGTTGACAGTTGTGTGGCTTGAGAAGTTTGTGGGGCCACTGGCAGTGAGATCAGGTTTTATCCCTAGTGCCTGAACTGGCTTTTTGAAGTTCATTCGCTATAGAGGGACAATTTTCTCAGCCTTGATACAGGAGAAAGGGGATTTATAGTGCCTCAACTTGAAAAGCTAGACATTGTTGACTCCTCATGGGAGACCTTACCCTCTCTGGGGAGTAGTTGGAGTGAGGTGGGAGTAAGGTAAGGGGTGAGCAGTAAGAGAGGAGGGAGGAGGAATTCTGGTTGGTATATAAAATAAAAGTAAAAAAGAGAAAAAGGTATTAGTAAAATGCTTTTAAAGATATTCTGTTATACTTATAAATTATTATTGGATAAGATTTCAACTCATGAAAGTGGGCCTAAAGTAAGATGTTACTGGTTGGTTGTCTCTCATAGATATGTTTAACCCTCATCAGATATATTTCCTCATGGGAACAAATAGAGAGATCCAGATTTTACATAAATGATATAAAGCCTTGGAAATCTCAGCCACAAATGGGAAATATATATTAAATAGCACTCCTCCGAGCCCAGGAAATTTGGTAAAAGAGATGATAGAAATAGTATAAGAGCCAGAAGAGAGAGAAAACCAGGAAAACAAAGCCTTTAAATCAAAATGACATAAGCTCACATGGAATCACACAGATTTAAACAGGATACATAGGATACCCTGAACAGGTCTGCATCATTTTGTCTGTGCTCAAATTATTGCTTCAATTTTAGGGTATATTTATGGAATTCCTGAAAATGCAAAGAGGTCTCTTACTCTTGTGCCTTCTCTTGGTTCCCTTTCCTTCTATTGTCTGTCTAGTCTAACTTAAATGTGATAGTTTCTGTTTTATTTTATTACATTTTATTTTATTGCACTTAAAGAATGAATGAATATAAACCTAATAACTAGGGTAAAATTAACAATGTAACTGTCATTTGCACATACTTGGAGAAGAACAATCTGTTTTCTCCAATTGAATTACATTAGATGTATCAACTATTTCAGGACAAATCTAATGTTCAACAGTAGTTTACCAGCAAATAACATGATTCACAGTTCTTTGTCATTGTTTCTTTGTTTCATATTTCTGTGTGTGTGTGTACACAGTTATTTCTTCATGCAGTAGTAGTTTGATATTTTTCTCTGCTGTTGTTTTTACAAGGAGTGATGTTGTCTTCTCTTTTTTGTTTCTGGTGTATGAGTATTTTTTTTTTGTTGTTGTTGTTGTTTTTAGAAAAAACTGAAAGTTAAGTGATTAATGAGAAAGAGAAGACTGGAACAAACTTAAAAAATATATTCAAACATTTTAAAATGCTTAAATTGTTTTAAATAATAAAAATGGAAAAATCTTATACTAGTAATTCAACCTCTCACATAAAAGCTCTATAACAACAGCCAAAACAAAACAAAATATTAAAAAATACCCAAAAGGTGGTTATGGAAAGAATAATAAAACTCTAAAATGAGATTGATAAAATAGAAAAAAACTTCAACAATAAAAATCAATGCAAAGGATCAATGAAAAAAAGCATTAGTACAAATTGAACTATACTTATCACTGTGTGCACAACTTAATATCAAATGGATCAAAAAACTCTGAATTACCCAGAAACATTTATTGTGATAGAAGAACAAATGGAAACTACATTTGAACTCATTGGCATAGAAAAAATTTTCTGAACAGAAACACATACGCCTAGGAAATAAGTTTAACAAGTAGTAAATTGGACTTCTGTGGACATATGTTAATTATTTAATAAATCCTGGCATATTAGAGAGACCACACAGTCAAATCTTAGGCAGACAGTTCAGGAAATCCTTGATCCTTGAATACAAGGATAAACAGCTGAGTCAATCACACACACCTTAAATACAAGGATAAACAGCTGAGTCAATTACACACACACCTTTAATCCCAGCACAGGGAAAGCCGGGAGTGGTGACCAACATCCTTTATTCCATAACTCCAGAGAAAGAACTTCTTCTGTTTCTGTGAGTTCAAGGCTATATGCCTTTAGTCCTAATCTAGATGGAATAGGGTGTATAAGGGCTCATAGAAACCAGGAAGAAGAAGAAACTGACAGAAGCAACTGGCAGAAGCGACCAGGAGTGAGGCTGAGGAAGTTGCAAGACAGCTGGGTTAGAATTGACTGTGGTGCTTTCTCTCTCTGATATTTCAGCCTTCTTCCAATATTTGGCTCTGAGTCTCATTTGTGCTACTACAGACCTCATGAAAGTGAGATTGTCCTCCATGCAAAGAATACAAACATTTGGATAAAGCATCATCCATCCTACAGAATTGAAAAAGGGGTTTACCAACTACACATCTAGTACAAAAAAAAAAAAACCCTAAATATATAATTAATTCAAGTCACTAGATATCAAGAAATTAATTAAATGATGAAATTTACATGCATAATAAAATTATCCTGAGTGAGGTAACTCAGGCACATAAAGACAAATGTGGTATGTATTTGCTTATATGTGCATATTAACTGTTAAGTAAATGTTATCCAGGTTGAAGCTACAGTTTAAATAACCACAAAGTGTATGTATAGAATAATGAACTTAAAGAAGGTGTAGATAGCTCTTGGTAGAAATAGGAAATAGATGATTATGAGTACTTGGTGATGAGGGTAAGAATAGGAGAATCAAGTGAGAAGAGGCAATAAAAAGAAGGAAGGAATATAGGGAAGGACAACAAAAATGTAGGGTCATTTGATGAATTATAATTATATCCCATTAAATTAATGGGCAAAGAAGTTCCATGGAAATCTACAAAAACAAACAAACAAACAAACAAAAAACAACCAAAAAATAAAAAAATCCAAAAAACCAGGCTGTTGCAAAGACTTTAAGTTCCTTCCTCTATATAAGGTAATGACAAAGCCCCATTGTTAAAACAACACCTACACAACTCATATACTATAAGGAAGTCAAGTGTTTGCCCACAGAGAATCATTATACCTATGTTTTAGAGTCTTTATACATGAAGGTATTTTGTATGCTATCAAAAGGAAAATATGAACACAAACTCAGTATCAAAATCTATAAATAACAATGGTGTCTTGCCTGAAAGTTTTAGTATTTTATAGTTAACACAGAAATTGAAGGATTTGACTTAAAGACTACTACATAAGTTGTAACACAGGTGTGCACTACTTGGAAAACCAAGAATCAAGGATTAGATATCCATGAAACCCTAGCATAAAACCAAGTACAACTAGTCAAAAAGTAGTGCTAACATTTCTCGTAATGAAAATTTTCTACACTTATAGATCAGCCCCTTATTTAACCAACATACAAAAGCTTCTTTATACAGCAGATGGGAACAAATTCAATGATCCACAGCCAGAGTTTAGACAGTGTAAGGAAGAAAGTCCTTGAAACATTCAACTCTAAATAGATGTTTCTGATGTTTCCATCTAATCCTTCACCTCAGAGCTCAGTAGATCCACAGAAGAGGAGGTAGTAAGAATGCAGCAGCCCAAACAGATGAAGCCTAGCAGTAGAACAAGTCATTTAAATTAGCTGAACAAAGTTCATATGACTCACAGAGACTGAATCAAAAAGTACAGATCTGCACAAGATCCTTTGTGTGTGTATTATCGCTTTCAGTTTATTGCTCTTATGAGACTGTTAACTGCATGAGTGAGAGGGTCCCTGATTCTGTTGCTTTCTCTTCCACACTTTTTGTCTATTGGTTTCTTTTGTTAAACTTTCATGTTTTTGTTTTATTTTATTTTATTATGGTTTGTTACTATATCTTAGAGGCCCAAATTTTTCTAATGCGAGACAGAAATGAAGTGGATATATGGATGGGAGGGGGAGTACGGGGAGGAGTCTTGGCAGGAAAAATTATAATCTGGTTATTGAATGAAAAAATAATTTAATTTTGATAAAGTAAAAAAAATAAAATAATTAAATAAAATAAAATTTAAAGGGTTAAATAATTTATCTAGGAAAGATAACTTTTGAAAAAAGAATAAAAAAGATAAGAATTGCGTTTTTTGGTCTTATTTGAAAAATGTGTGCTCTTTACAGTAATTAATGTATGCTCTTTACAGTAATTAAGTATACTTTAAAAAGTACTAAATTTTAAATTTGAAATAGAAAATATAACTTACATTAAAA
The DNA here is from genome assembly GCA_004025045.1 of Sigmodon hispidus. Lineage (NCBI taxonomy): Eukaryota > Metazoa > Chordata > Mammalia > Rodentia > Cricetidae > Sigmodon > Sigmodon hispidus. The sequence goes on from PVIH01009550.1 coordinate 61,769, forward strand.
GGTAAATTTACATTATGTATGCCAATCTTTATTTCTCCCATGGAAATATAAGCAAATTGTCCAGAACTCCTAGCAAAGTTGATGGGTATTAATTATCAGGTAAAACCTAAATCATTATTCTATGTGTTAACTACTACATCTATGTTCTTTAAATATAAACAGCTTTGATCAAAATATATTGAGGCCTTATTTTACCTATTATTCTACTTTTTTATGTAAGCAGACAAATTTCAATTAGCACATTTTCACCTTAAGTTTCAGAAAAAGAATCACTATAGTACTTGAAATAATTCATGTGGTTCTGTTTGTAAAAGACTTAAGATTATCCTCACATTATATATTTTCTATTAAATGAAATTAACAAAATATATTTCTGTCATATAAATTAACTAGTGGTGATGATTAGCAATAACCTAAAACATGTCGAACTTAACATTGGTGTTAAAATCATGCTGATGGCTGTATTGATAAAATGATAGTTATCTGTGATATCTAATTGACTTTAAAAACATTGATTATATATGCATAATTTTAAAAACATAAGCTTCTATATTTTCTCTTTTTAAATTTATTTATATAATAAACATTATATATATGTATATATATTTGGTGGTTTTACATCATGCATACCATCAAACTCAGTAATCAGACTTCTCAGAATCATGCCCAATCTTGTGACCTCACCATTTACAAAACAGCCCATTCATGCTGCTCATTTACTTACCAGAGCATAAATAAAGTCCATGTGGCCAGACTCTTAAAGAAAACAAGTCTTTCCCCACCCACACCCCTGCCAGAGGCCATCAATATACAAGTAAGGCACTGTGTCATTTAGCTATGCTCTAGCCTTGAGTTCTTTTGTACACTGACATCTCTCTCTTTTATTTATTTTAAAGTCCATCCCCTGCTTCTCTTTTTGCTATCTTTGTGATACCTTGTTCAGGAGAATATTGTCCATATCCATCCATTGCCTTCAAATTTTAGGATATCATTTTTTTCTTACTTCTGAGTAGTGTAGATGTACCCCAGTTTATTAAACCATTCTTCAGTTGAAGAGAATCTAGGTCATTTCCAGGTTCTTGCTATTACGAATAATGCTACTATGTACATAGTTGAACTGATGCATTTGAAGTGTGAATGTGCATCTTTAGGGTATATGCCCATTAGTGGTATAGCTGGGGAGACTGATTCCTAGCTTTCTGATAAAACAACACACTGCATTCCAGAGTGGCTAAACAAGCATACTCTCCCACCAACAAAAGAGGAGTGTTCCCCTTGGAACATAAACTCTCCAGCATAGGCTGTCATCTGAGTCTTTTATCTTAGCCAATCTTACAGGTGTAAGGTGGTATTTCAAAGTTTTTTTGATTTGCATTTCTCTGATGGCTAAAGTAGTTGAGCACATTTTCTTTTTTTTTCTTTTTTTAATTTATTTTGTATTTATCAAGAAAAACAGTAAAATGAATTTAAAATGCTGATAAGTTAACAATAACTATAAAGAAGATAAAAATCATAAGCATGACTTATCAAGGGTGATAATGCAAATAAGATTGCTACACATACATTTACTTTGTGTTCAGCTTTCCCTCTGAGGTTTTTTTTTTTTTTTCATCCCTGTATATCCTTATTCAAGGTCCCTTCCCCCTCCCAACATATCAGGCCATTTTTCCTTCTCCACAACTCCCCATCCCTCCCTGGGCAGGCAGCAGAGAGTCCTATGGTCCTATTGACCCAATAATGCTTAGTTCAGTCTCCACTCCTGGCAAATACAGTTTTGTCCCCCCTCCCTCAAGAGTGAGTCAGGTGTTCCTATAGTTGGAGTGGGATCCAAAGGGTCAGTCCAGGGTGTTTCTGATTCCAAGCTGTTCAGTAGTTGTGGTTTGCAGCTTGGGCATGCTTAGATTTTTTTCTTGTTTGTTTGTCTAGAGACCACTAATGAGTGAGTACATCCCCTGCTTATCTTTCTGAATTTGTGATACCTCGCTAAGGAAGATATTCTCCAAATCCATCCATTTGCCTGCAAATTTTAGGATATCATTTTTTTCTTACTGCTGAGTAGTATTCCATTGTGTAGATGTACCACAGTTTGTTAATCCAATCTTCAGTTGAGGGACATCTAGGTTGTTTCCAGGTTCTTGTTATTACAAATAATGCTGCTATGAACATAGTTGAGCTAATAACTTTGGAGTGTGAATGTGCCTCTTTAAGGTATACACCCAGAATTGGTATTGCTGGGTCCTTGGGGAGACTGATACTCAATTTTTTGAGAAACCACCATATTGTGTTCCAAAATGTCTGAACAAGCATACACTCCCACCAACAATTGAGGAGTGTTCCCCTTGCTCTGCATCCTTTCCAACATAGGCTGTCATCTGTGCCTTTTATCTTCACCAATCTAACAGGTGTTAGGTGGTATCTCAAAGTTGTTTTGATTTGCATTTCTCTGATGGCTAAAGATGATGAGCACTTTTTCAGGTGCCTTTCAGCCATTCGTAGTTCCTCTGCTGAGAATTCCCTTTTTAGATCTGTACCCCATTTTTTGATTGGGTTATTCAAGGATTTGGGCTCTAGATTCTTGACCTCTTTATATATTGTAGAGATCAGTCCTCTATCATTGTAGGGTTGGTAAAAATATTTTCCCATTCTGTAGGCTGTCGTTTTGTCCTATTGACAGAGTCTTTGGCTTTGCAGAAGCTTCCTAGCTTCAGGAGATCACACTTATTGATTGTTGGTCTTAGTGTCTGCGCCACTGGTGTTGTATTTAGGAAGTGGTCGCCTGTGCCAATTTGTAGAAGTGGATCTATTTGCATTTTTGTACACACTTCCATCCAGCTATGCCAACACCATTTGTTAAATATACTATCTTTTTTCCATTGAATGTTTTGGGCCTCTTTGTCAAAGATCAGGTATTCATAGGTTTTTGGGTTAATGTCTGTATCCTCAATTCTATTCCATTGGTCCACAAGTCTGTTTTTATGCCAGTACCAGGCTGTTTTTATTACTGTAGCTCTATAGTATAATTTGAAGTCAGGGATGGTGATACCTCCTGAGGTTCTTTTGTTGAGTAAAATTGTTTTGGCAATCCTGGCTTTCCTGTTATTCCAAATGAAATTGAGTATTGTTTTTTCAAGGTCCAAAAAATATTGTGTTGGGACTTTGATGGGCAGTGCATTGAATCTATAGATTGCCTTTGGTAGAATTGCCATTTTAACTATGCTGATCCTACCAATCCAGGAACAAGGGAGAGCTTTCCATTTTCTGATATCCTCTTCAATTTCTTTCTTCAGTGATTTAAAATTTTTGTCAAATAGGTCTGTTACTTCTTTGGTTATAGTTACTCCAAGGTATTTAATACTATTTGCAGCTATTGTGAAGGGTAATGTTTCCTTTATTTCTTTTTCAGCTCTTCTATCTTTAGTGTATAGAAGGGCTACTGATTTCTTTGAGTTAATCTTGTATCCTGCTACATTGCTGAAGGTGTTTATCAGTTGTAGCAGTTCCTTGGAAGAATTTTCTGGGTCAGTTATTTATACAATCATATCATCTGCAAATTGAGATAGCTTTACTGCTTCTTTTCCAATTTGTATCCCCTTAATCTCTTTTCATTCTCTTATGCTTTAGCTAAAACTTCAAGAACTATATAGAATAGATTAGGGGAGAGAGGACATCCTTGTCTAGTTCCTGATTTTAGTGGGATTGCTTTGAGTTTTTCTCCATTAAGTTTGATACTGGCTGTTGGCTTCTTGTAAATCACCTTTATTATATTTAGGTATTCTCCCTGTATTCCTGATCTCTCCAGGGCTTTAATCATAAAGGAGTGTTGGATTTTGTCAAAGGCTTTTTCTGCATCTAATGATATGATCATGTGGTTTTGTTCCTTTAGTTTGTTTATATGATGGATAACATTTACAAATTTTCATTTGTTAAACCAGCCCTGCATTTCTGGGATGAAGCCTACTTGGTCGTGGTTGATGATATCTTTTATGCATTGTTGTATATGGTTTGCAAAATTTTTTTGAGAATTTTCGCATCAATGTTCATGAGGAAAATTGATCTGTAATTCTCCTTCTTTGTTGTGCCTTTGAGTGGCTTGGGTATTAGGGTAATTGTGGCCTCATAAAATGAATTTGCAATATTCCTTCAGTTTCTACTGTGTTTTCAAGTAGGTTTCAGCCATTGGTAATTCTGTTGGGAATTCACTTTTTAGTACTGAACCCCATTTTTTGATTGGGTTATTCAAGGTTTTGGACTCTAGTTTCTTGAGTTCTCTATATATTTAGAGATCAGTCCTCTATCATTTGTAAGGTTGGTGAAAATCCTTTTCATTCTGTAAGCTTTCATTTGTCCAATTGACTGTGTCCTTGACTTTACAGAAGGTTCTCAGTTTGAGGAGGTCTCACTTATTGATTGTTGCTGGTAGTGTCTATTCCACTGGTGTTATATTTAGGAAGTGGTCACAAGTGCCAATTCATTGGAGGATATTTCTTACTTTCTTTTCTATCAAGTTCAGTGTGGCTGGGTTTATGTTGAGGTCTTTGATCCATTTGGATTTGAATTTTGTGAAGGTTGACAGGCTTGGATCTAATTGCATTTTTCTACATACTACCATCCAGCTATGCCAACACAATTTTTTAAAGAAACTGTCTTTTTTCCATTCAATATCTTGGGCCTCTTTGTCGAAGATCAGGTGTTCATTGATTTTTGGGTTAATGCCCAGATCTCCAGTTCTATTTCATTGATCCACAAGTCTGTTTTTATTCCAGTACCAGGCTGTTTTTATTACTATAGCTCTATAGTATAACTTGAAGTTGGGAATGGTGATGTCTCCTGAGGTCCTTTTGTTATGCAAATTTATTTTGGCAATCCTGGCTTTTATGTCATTCCAAATGAAGTTGGGTATTGTTCTTTCAAGGTCCATAAAGTATTGGGTTGGGATTTGATGGGAATTGCATTGAATCTGTAGATTGCTTTTGATAGAATTGCGACTTTTACTGTGTTGATCCTACCTGTCCATGGGAGGCCTTTCCATTTTCTGATATCCTCTCCAATTTCTTTCTTTAGTGATTGAAAGTTTTTATCAAATATATGTGACTTCTTTGCTTATATTTTATTCTAAGATATTTAATGCCATTTGAAGCTATTATTAAGCATGAAGTTTCCCTTATTTCCTTTTCAGCCCTTTTATTTGTAGTGTATAGGAGTGCTACTGATTTCTTTGAGTTAAATTTATATCCGTCTAAATTGCTGAATGTGTTTATCAGCTGTAGGAGTTCCCTGACAGAATTTTGTGGGTCACTTATGTATCTAATTGTATCATCTGCAAATGGAGATATTTTCATGTCTTCTTTTCCAGTTTGTATCACCTTAATCTCTTTTCATCCTCTTCTTGCTTTAGTTAAAACCTCTGGAACTATTTTGAATAAATAAATGGAGAGAAGACATCTTTGAATAGTACCTAATTTCAGTGACACTGTTTTAATTTTTTCTCCATTAGTTTTGAAGTTGACAGTAATTGTGGCCTCATAAAAAGAACTTGGCAATATTCATTCAGTTTCTACTTTGTGAAAGAGTTTGAGGAGTAATGGCAATATTCTTCTTGGAATGTCTGGTAGGATTCTTCACTGAAACCTTCTGGACCTGGGATCTTTTTATTTGGGAGGCTTTTAATGACAGCTTCAATATCCTTTAGTTTTATAGGTGTGTTTAGGTATCTAATCTGATCTTCATTTAATTTTGGTAAATGATACCTCTCCAAAAAGCTGTCCATTTGTTCTAGATTTTCCATTTTTGTGGAATATAGATTTTTCAAAGTATGATCTGTTCATTCTCTGGAATTCCTGGGGGTCTGTTGTTATGTCTCCCTTCTCATTTCTGATTTTGCTGATTTGGATACATTCTCTCTGCTTCTTCATTAGTTTGGATATGGGCTTATCTATCTTATTGACTTTCTCGAAGAACCAACTCTTTGATTCATTTATTCTTTGATTCATTGATTCTTTGTATAGAGTTCTTTTTATTTCAATTTTATTTATTTCAGCTCTAAGTTTGATTGTTTCCTGCCTTCTACTCCTTCTAGATGAGTTTGCTTCTAAATGTTCTAAGGCTTTTATAAACACATTAATAATGGAAGAAAAATTTTGCCTATTTTCCTCTGAAGCATAATGGAGTTTGGTATCTAAACCAATATATATATATATTACAAGTTTCTTTGTGCTAGTGTGTCAGAACCTCAGACTAGACAGGAAAGCAAAGCCAAAAACTTATTACTATATCCATGATTTTATATTTACAGTTCGTACTGACAAATAAGTAATGTTCATGAGACACTTAGGCTATTTTATTCATGGTTTCAAATTTTATATTAACTCTTCTTTTACCTCAAAATATTTTGAAAGTTTCTCATTAGTTTGATACTATAAGATTAATCAATATATATTGATTAATCTTATTATATATATTCAAGATAAATAGTGAAAATGAAACATGCATTTGAAAACTCAATTGAGCAATTTATTTTATGAAAAATAGACATCAGTTTGCCCTTCATTTGGTACTCATGTGACTTAATAACACAGTCATAGCGACTTCCTTCTCACGTGACTTAATAACACAGTCATAGCAACTTCCTCATGTTCTAGAATCATGTAGCCAAGATTTAAAATACAAGCTAATAGGTTTATTATAAAATTTTCAAATATGTTAGGATTTTTTAAATTCTTCCTCATTTATTACTTCTTCCTTGCATGTCTCACTCCTATTTGTTCCCTTCATGAGAACTAATCCCTTTTGGTTTTCATGTCATATATTTTCTCTTATCCTCTTTGTTACTATTCACTAAAACTTTAAGACACTGTTCTCTTTTCTCTTAATCAATTTTCTACTTTCATGACCTAAACCTATACCCTACACAATAAATTAATTGTTGCCTTTGCATAGAAAAGATAAGGTATTTGTCTGTATCTGGGTTAACTTGGATAGTCTAATAATTTTTTCTTTCATTAATTTTAGTTCTTTCTTTTTACACTGAAAATATTATGATTTCATTTTTTTATGTGGCTAAAAATTCCTTTGTGTACATACTCAACATTCCAATACCTAGCCACTTCTAGATAGAGATCTAAACTGTTTTTTATTTCAAGGTTACTATGAATTGTAAAGCAATAATCATTAATGCTCACATATCATTGTTGGGGGACTTGGTTAGTTATCCATTTAGAATACAACTGGATTATAAACTTATTCTATTCTCTCTATGTAAATTTTATGTAATTATACATACTGGTGATTGTGTGTGTATCTGTGCTTCTGTTTGTATGTCCATGTACATGTGATTGTCATATGAAAGCTTAGAAAACTAATTTCTTTTATTCCACCATTGAACCAAATGTTTGAATTTAGACCTTTACATTTGATAGTAACCAATTGTCTGTTGAATAATGCTCTTGTACACTGAAAGGATATGCCATTTGTATTGATTTAATAAAATGCTAATTTGCCCAGTACAAGTGGGAAATAGAGGAGGGGCAACTGGACTAAAAAAATTTCTGGGGAGATGAAAGGATGGGCAACAGATTTCAGACAGACACAGAGAATGAAAAATAAGAATACCACACAAGAGAAAAGGTAACAAAATGTGCCAAATATAGATAAGAATTATGGATTAATTTAAGCATAAAAGCTAGACAGTAATATGACTGAACTACAGGCCCTACATTTTCTATAATAATCATCCTCTCTGTTAATTATTTCATGAGTGGCTGTGGAACTGGCTGGGTGGTGCAGTAATATATCTGAGTACAACCATCCACAATCATCTTAATAGCTCTATTATATACTTTTTATGATAATACATATTGATTTTAATAGTATATCTCTAAATATTTGTTTATTCACAGTGAGCAATTATTTATTTTTTATATCATTCCATTCTCCTATATTGGTGTTCATTTGTTTTTAATTATTATCAATATATAAAGATAAAATTTACAAATAAATTTATTTTATGCACCTCATTTTTGTAAGAACATCGAGAACTTAAAATGTATACTAGCCATTTTTTTTCTTTCTTAGAGAGCCTTTCAGTTTGATAGCTTTTCACATGTATTGATTGAGTATATATTTAAAGATTGCTTTTAATTTTTGTGGGTTTGTTTCTACATGTTCAAGATAAAAGTCATTATTTGACATACAGCTGCCAAATACAAAGACATAAAACATATTAATATAAAATTTTGATTCCCATAGATAAAAATATTAATTTTATGTCAAATAATTTAAATTAAAAATACATTTTGCATTTAGTTAGGAATTATTGTCATTATATAAAGTAGTGGTTGTAGGTTCTTCTCTAAAATCCATTACTTCAGTACCTTTAGGTATTTGGCTGGTTTCAAGTACCAGGTACAATTTCTTTCATATTGAGCAGACCTTCAATCCAATTAGACAGCTGTTGCTTTCCACTGATACAAGTGTCAGTAATTTGTCCTTAGGGAAATCTTGCCATGTTGTTCATAATTTTGACCTATACACAAGAAAATTGGATAGAGATATTATTGCTTCTCTCCCTTGTCATATAGATTGGCATAACAAAAACAACAACAAAGAAACTTAAAATACACAGATCTTTCTTATGAATTTGCCAAATTTATCATTTTGGCAGTATTTATAATTTTGAAGTTACTTCAAAAAGTGAGAAGCATGAAGTAATATATTTTGAAAAGGTTTCTAATGTACTATGGCAGTTTCTCAGAAAACTAGGAATCAATCTCCCAAAGGATCCAGCAATACCACTATTGGGCATATATCCTAAAGACACACATTAGCACCCCAAAAGCATTAGCTCAACTATGTTCATAGGAGCATTATTCATGATAGCAAGAACTTGGAAACAACCTAGATGCCCCTCAACTGAAGAATGGATTAACAAACTGTGGTACATCTACACAATGGAGTGCTACTCAGCAGTAAGAAAAACTTATATCCTATAAATTTGCTGGCAAATGGATAGATTTGGAGAATATCCTCCTGAATGAGGTATCACAAACCCAGAAAGAGAAGGAGGGGATGTACTCACTCATTAGTGAATGTAAAAAAAAAAAAATGTGCCATTGCATACAAGAGCTCAAGGCTAGAACATAGGTAAATTACATAGTAATTCACTTCTGCATTGATGCCTCTGGCAGGAGTTTGGGTGAGAAAGATCTTGTTTTCTTTAAGGGGCTGGCCACAAGGCATTTAATTATGCTCCAGTAACTAAATGAACAGCATAAATAGGCTTTTTTGTAATGAATAAGTGGGACCTCCTGAAACTGAGAAGCTTCTGTAAGGCCAGGAACACTGTCAATAAGTCAAAACGACAGCCTACAGAATGGAAAGAATTTTTTTTATTATGAATAAAGTCACATTTTTTTATCCTTGTATATCCTTATTCAAGGTCCCTTCCCCATCCAACCCCCTCCAGTCACTCTCTCTTCTCCACATCTCCCCATCTCCTCCCCAGCATGGGCAGTAGGTCCCAAGGTTCCAATATTGGTCAGTTCAGCATCCAATCCTGCAGATCCAGTTTCCTGACCCCAACATCAAGACTGAGTCAGGTGTTCCTCTAGAGGGAGTGGGATCTAAGGTGCCACTTCCAGGTGTTTCAGATCCAAAGCTGTTCAGGGGTAGTGGTTTTCAGCTTGGACATGCTTTACTTTTTGCTTTTTTTTTGTTTAGAGTCCACTAATGAGTGAGTACATCCTCTGTTTATCATTCTGGGTTTGAGACATCTCACTCAGGAAGATATTCTCCAAATCCTTCCCTGTGCCTTCAAATTTTAGGATATAACTTTTTCTTACTGCTGAGTAGTACTCCATTGTGTAGATGGACCACAGTTTGTTAATCCATTCCTCAGTTGAAGGGCATCTAGGTTGCTTGCAGGTTCTTGCTATTAAGAATAATGCTACTATGAACATAGTTGAGCTAATGCCTTTGGAGTGCGAATGTGCATCTTTCAGGTATACACCCAGAAGTGGTATTGCTGGACGGTTGGGTATATTGATTCCAGGTTTTCTGAGAAACTGCCATACTGCATTCAAGAGTGGCAGAACAAGCTTAGACTCCCACCAACAATTGAGGAGTGCTATTTTTGCTCCACAACCTCTCCAGCATAGGCTGTCATTTGTGACTTTTATCTTAGCCAATCTGACAGATGTCAGTTGGTATCTCAAAGTTGTTTTGATTTGCATATCTCTGATGGCTAAATAGAGTAGGCTATGAGGGGCTCTGCCAGCCACACCTAAAAGAGGAACTTTTCACGGCCCCACTTCCAGTTGCATCAGCAGAGAAGGACTGAGGACTTTGAAATTCAGACAGGCCCAGAGATAAGCAGATTCTGGTTCCTGGACCACCATACTTCCTGGGACTTGCTCTCCTGGTCCAGGGTCAATCCCTAGACTCTGACCTCAGCTCTCCCTAGCATACAGGAGCTAGGGATCGGCTGTGAGGGACTCAACCAGCCACACCTAAAAGACAAGCCCTCTTGCCACAACTGACTAGGAGCTGCCTAATAGTGAACCACTGAAGCCATGGGCATATGCTACTGCAAAAATACATATAACAATAAAAAGAACAACCAGGCAACTCCAGAAAAAGATTTTTACCAACCAGACAAGTAATGGAGAATTGATTTCTAAAATATATTCAGAACTCAAGAAAATAGAGCACCAAACTGTAAATATTCCAATTAAAAAATGGGGTTCAGAACTAAAAAGAGAATTCTCAGCAGAAGAATTACAAATGGCTGAAAGGCACATGAAAAAGTGCTCAATATTTTTATCCATCAGAGAAATGCAAATAAAAACAACTTTGAGATACCACCTTACACTTGTCAGAATGATTAATATTAAAAGCACAGATGACGGCCTATGCTGAAGAGGATGCAGAGCAAGGGGAACTCTCCTCTGCTGTTGGTGGGGGTGTAAACTGTTCAGCCACTTTGGAATGCAGAATGGTGGTTTCACAGAAAACTGGGAATAAATCTGCCCAAGGATCCAGCTGTGCCACTCTTAGGCATAGACTCTAAAGACACATATTCACACCCCAAAAGCATTAGCTCAACCATGTTTATAGCACCATTATTCATAATAACAAGAACCTGCAAACAACCTAGATGCTCCTCAACTGAAGAATGGATAAATAAGCTGTGGTACATCTGCACAGTGGAATACTACTCAGAAGTAAGAAAAAAATGATATTTTAAAATTTGCAAGCAACTGGGTGGATATGGAGTATGTAGCTTCCTGAGTGAGGTATCACAATCCCAGAAAGAGAAGCAGGGGATGTAATCACTCATTAGTGGACTTAAAAAAGATAAAAAGAGGATATTCTCCAAATCCATCCATTTGCCTGCAAATTTTAGGATATCATTTTTTTCTTACTGCTGAGTAGCACTCCATTGTGTAGTTGTACCACAGTTTGTTAATCCATTCTTCAGTTGAGGAGCACCTAGGTTGATTCCAGATTCAATATCTTCCTGATCGAGGTATCACAAACCAAAATTACTGAACAGCTTGGGATCAGAAACACCTTGGACTGACACCCTAGGATACCACTGAACACCTGACTCAGTCTTGATGTTGGGGGAAGAAAAGTAGATTTGCCAGTAGTGTAGGTTGAACTTAGTAATATTGGGACCTTGGGACCTTGGGATCGCCTGCCCATGGGGTAGATGGGGAGATGTGGAGAAGAGAGTATGGCCTGATGTGGTGGGAGGGGGAAGGTACCTTGATTAAGGATATACAGGGATACAGAATGTGACTTCTTTATTCATAATAAAAAAAAACACTACATAAAAAAATAAGTAGAAAAAAATTAGAAGAGTCAGATATCATTCTACACCAGAACTCAAGGCTAGAATATAGCTAAATTATATAATGCCTCACTTCTACATTGATCATCTCTGGCAGGGGTATGGGTGAGGAAAGTCTAGTTTTCTTTATGGGTCTGGTCACAGGGAGTTTGATTATGCTCCAGTAAGTAAATGAGCAGTATGAATGGGTGGGTGGTTTTGTAAATTGGGAGGTCATAAGAGTGGTCACGATTCTGAGAGGCCTGATAATTGAATTTGATGGGTTACACGATGTAAAATCACCAAATAATAAATTGAAAAAAAAAAGAGAGTAACTGGAAGAGGTGGGAGGAGGAAGAGAACTTGAACGAGGTTATAAGTTATAATTATTCTAACGATAATTATAAGTTAGAATAAGTTATATACCTGAATAAACAATATGACTTCATTCATAATAAAAATTAAAATAAAATAGCAAAATAACAAAACAAACAAAAAATATTTCTACATAATTATTGTTAGTCTCTATTTTGTTACAAGCAAATAGTTTTAATTACACTGAAAATTTTAATTATTTTTGGAATTTAAAAATATTTTTTGCTACTTTTTTCTTATAATACATTTTGATTGTGTATCTCATCTCTACCTTCTCGAAGCTGTTCTCTTCTCCATATCCCTACTTATCTAACTTGATGTATTTTCTTTCTCTTTCTTTTGACTTCTTGCTCTTACTTTTACTCTTGCTCTATTTTCCTTTCTAAAAATAAAGTAAATAAATAAAAAACAATTGTTTTTATAATTTTCTCCTGCTGTAAAGAAAAATTCAGTTTTCCTCAGTAGAGTGCCACTGAGACATCAACTATACTCTCAAGAGGATCCATGGCCAGAACTAGTTTACCAATTAGTAAACAATAATTTTCAAGGGTTAAAATAAAATTGTAGATCAAACTTGAAGTCATATCCAAATATCTGCTAGAACTATATTCTGGCATTTGAGTTGTCTTTAATCATTTATTATAAATTTATTTTTGTCTTTTTTTCTTGACTGTATCTAAGGTACCTTAACTTAATTCTATTTAAATTAATTCATTTTATAAGCTCATAAATCCTAGTCATATTTGAAACACTCTAGTTCTGAATATACAATACAAGAATCTTTAGATAATTAAAACCAAAAAAAAAAAAAAAAAAAAAACCTCAAAGACTTTGGTCCAAAAAGGACAGAATTTCAATTAACATGAGTCAAATTAATTAACACATGACATTAGATACACATGGAATTATTTATTTTTATGGATAATTATAAGTTAGAATAAGTTATATCTATGGTTAAAAATAATGGGATAGGAGATACAGGTCTCAGTTGACTAATAAAATGTCAAAACTCAGTAATTCCACTCAAAGCCTTCTCAATGTGCTTTTGAGTCCACAGTTTTATCCATTAAAATTTTATTTTCTTGAAATTTTAATTAATTCCTTATACATCTTTGAGCATGTATAAGGAATGAAGGACCTGTTTTGTTTTAATTAGTAATTATTCTTAATATTTTGTTGGTATATAATTTTTCTTTTATTATATTTGCCCAATATAATTGTTTATGAAACATAAAGTTACAAAATTAAAGATGTAGCTTTTTAATTATGGGAAGTAAGGAATTTCTTCAGACTATCAACAAAGCCTCAAACATTGTTTAAAACATATTTAGTAGCACATTTCACTCCATCAGCACCCATGTAAAAGTTTATATATGATGTGGTTCATCATACTAACAAACTATGAGGCTCAATAAAGACATGCAGGATAATGAAATATCAGATTTTCTTTTTGTCACTGTCTTTTAAAATTCGGTGTAAGAGTATCACATGTGAAGCTTGCAAAATTTGGTGTACCTTAGTACTTAGTTATCATGGTAATTAACCCGCCAAGAGATATATATTAAGTAATATTTATTATCCAAATATCACTTACAGAAAAGGGTTTTGTTCAAAGGGAGAAAATAGAGGGGGAAGCAGCACGCTGGAGAGTTTTCCAACTGCCTGATCCACTGCGATTCATCAACTGCGCCAGAGCCCGGGTTCCTCTTCTGCCTCTTTTATCCAGGGGGCTTTACTTCAGAAGCTCTTTCCAGTTGACCACACCTGCTCGGCTCCAGCACTCTGACTTGACGCAATCAGTTCACATGTGTAGCTTCTGATTTCCTGCTACATCTGCCCCTTTTGTCAAAATAGGAAGGTTCTAAACTAGGTATAAAAATACATACTATAGGGATCATCATAAGGCAGTGTCTGGGGAAGAGAAAGGTACTAACATAAGTGAGGTCAGTCAGTAAAGCATGAAACTCTTAATCTCAGGGTCATGGTTTCGAGCCCCACTTTGAGTGCCAGCTGTTGTAGAAAGTTTTTCCCAGCCTGTTTTGGGTCCGGGAGGTTTGTGACCTGGCACGGCTAGCGGCGGCTGTGTGGAATCTGGTCTGCATGCAGCTTTTGTCCCCCAAAGAAATGAATCACACGCTTATATCTTTTAAACTGTTTGTCCCATATCTTAAGCACATTACTAGCTAGTTCTTTCATCTTAATTCAACCCATTTCTATTTATCTGGCTACCACATGGCTCAGCCTGTGGCTGGCCAGTATCTCTTACATGTCTGTTCCTCTTGGGGGTCTGATGGAGACTGACCTAACTCCACCCTTTTCCTACCTGCCTGTGCTCTGATTCTCCACCCACTTCTGCGGTGCTCTACATAGGCCAACACAGCTCTTTATTTACAGTATATAGAACATTCCACCACACTTAGTTAACAGAAAAATTATTGGATTGTTAAGATTTAATGGGTAAATTAGACAGTTTATTGAGTGGGAATCCATTCTCATAATATTTCAGCATAAATTTGGCAGAAATAAAATTTCTTTAAATTATATATTTAATTATTAGAAAAAATTAATACCATTAATTCCTGATTAAACTGAGATAAAAATTATGACTTGGCTACTAATATTGTTTTGTATTATTTATTTCCATAGCATCTTAGGATACTAGATATGATTTAATAATTTGATAAAATATCTTTATTTGACTTTAAGCAAAAGCTTAGAGTGAACCAAGTGGTAACTGATAATATAATGTGTACAGGAAGCTGACTTATTTGTTTATAATATTTTACAAACAACAAAGTATAAGAGCTTTTACTTTTAGTGTGAAATAAATTAAATTTTATCTTTTTTTCTTGATTTGGGTACCTAAAATCATGTATAATCCATATGTACTGTACTTCAAGGTATTCACAACTTTGCAAATGAAAAGAATTAAAGCCACTGAACCATGAAAAAATCTTAAGGCCTCACCAGTCCCAAGATTACTTAATATTTCATTAAAAAAATAAATATTAAACTTAGATAAGTGGTTGAAATTGCTCAGTAAAAACCAAGAAGTTGAATTATTAATTCATTAAGCAAAAGATAGATTTGTAGGTCTTTGTGAAGTACTCAGAAGTAGAGCAGGAGTATAACCAACTCTTATAAGTCATAATAGGAATAGTATGTGCCAATTTCAAGTAAGTATTCTCAGAAGACAAAACCTTTAGAAAAGTTAGTTATACTAATTTGTTTCATAGTTTTACATTTTTATTTATAATTTATAAATAAACTATGATATTTTTAATTTTAATGTCAATAAAATTCTTGTATTATAAAATAATTAATGAAAATTATGAATTTATCAAACATAGTCAATATGGATGCAAAAATGACTTTTTTGTTGATTCTAAGTGGTATCCCTTATATAGAATGAAGTAAACTATCTGCTGAAAGGTAGCTGTTTAGTAATAGTAATTTCTTAAGACCTCTTACAAGAAAAAATCCTAATCTTAAAAGTAAAAATTATAAGATGTTTAAATGAATGTATATATTAAACCTTTACAATAGAATGTGCAAATTCTTATATTCAGAAAATTGATTAGAGACTCCAATATTTTTCTATGTTTTAGTTTTTGGTCCTACTCTGGCCCAAAGTTTAAACCCACAATCTCTTAGTCCCAAAGAATCACACAAAAGTTTTTATTCTTTAAAAGATGTTTGTCTTATGGCTCACATATATTATTTGCTAACTCTCAATTTTAAATTAATCCATGATTTTTATCTTGACTTGATTTTTATCTCAGCATGACTAGGTACCTTTTCTCAGAGGAAGCAGCATTCTCATCTTCTTTCCTATGCATCTGCTGGAATCCCTGCTTTGCTCTTCCTCTTCCCAGAGTTTTCTTATTCTGTATACTTGCTCAAATACATTTTGTCTGCTTTCTGTCTAATCAGCATTTTATTAAATAAGTAGGAGGGACAAGTATTTACAATGTACAAGAGTACAATTCTACACTATGTACTACTATTCATCTTAAAAACTAGGATGTCCAAGCATGTGTTGATATTTCTAGTCAATGTTATTCTGTCTTATGCCTATTTAGTGAACCAAGTCTCATCTGGTGCAAGAAAACATCTACCACATTTTTAGTCTGCTCCAGTAATAATTATGCTGAGGTATAAATTGATGTCACTCATTGTGATTCTTTAATTTCAGTGACTATCAAAGTAAGACAGGTGCAATCTTGAGGCTTGGTCTGAGTAGTAAGATTTTAACGTTATAACAGCAAAACTCAAGGAAGAAGAAAAATGAGATATTCTTTTTTAGAAGATTATTGTCAGATATTTAAGTGAACTTACAAGATTAAAATTTTCTTTTTTGGTACTGGTATAAAAACAGATTTGTGGATCAGTGGAATCAAACTGAAGACCCTGACATTCACGCACACACATATACACACCTGATTTTTGACAAAGAGCCCAAAAATATTCAATGAAAGAAAGATAGCATCTTCAACAAATGGTGTTGGCATAACTGGATGGTAGTGTGTAGAAAAATGGAAATAGATCCAAGCCTATCATGTTGCACAAAACTTAAATCCAAGTGAATCAAAGAACTCAACATAAACCCAGGTACACTGAAAATGATAGTAAAGAAAATGGGAAATACTCTCCAATTCATTGGCACAGTTGACCACTTTTCAAATATAACACAAGTAGCACAGACACTAAGAACAACAATCAATAAGTGAGACTTCCTGAAACTGAGGTGCTTCTGTAAGGCCAAGGACAGAGTCAATAAGACAAAACAACAGCCTACAGAATGGGACAGGATTTTCAGCCACACTACAAGTGACAGAGGACTGATCCCTAAAATATATAGAGAAGTCAAGAAACTAGAGCCCAAAACCCTTAAAAAAATGGGGTTCATAACTAAAAAGGGTATTCTCAGCAAAATAATTACAAATGGCTGAAAGGCACATGGAAAAAGTGCTCAATATCTTTAGCGATCAGAGGAATGCAAATCAAATCAACTTTGAGATATCACCTTACACCTGTAAGAATAGCTAAGGTTAAAAACAGGAGAGGATTCAGAGCAAGGGGAACACTCCTCCATTGTTGGTGGGAGTGTAACCTTGTTCAGCCACTTTGGAATGCAATATGGCAGTTTCTCAGAAAAGTGGGAATTGATCTCCCCTCCCCAAGGATTCAGCAATATTACTTTTAGCCTTACACCCTAAAGATGCACATTTGTACCCCAAAACCATTAGCTCTACTATGTTCATAGCAGCACTATTCGTAATAGCAAGAATCTGGAAACAACCTTGATTCCCCTCACTGAGGAATGGATTAACATTGTTACATCTCCACAATGGAGTACTTCCCAGCAGTAAGAAAAAAAATAATATTCTAAAATTTTCAGGCAAATGGATGGATATGGAGAATATAGCCTCTTGAGTGAGGTATCACAATCCCAGAATGAGAAACAGGGGATGTACTCACACATTAGTGGACTTAAAAAAAAAAGATAGAGATGTCATTGTACAGAAGAACTCAAGGCTAGAACATAGCTAAATGACACAGTGCCTCACTTCTGTATTGATGTCCTCTGGCATGGTTGTGGGTGAGGAAAGACTTGTTTTCTTTAAGGGTCTGACCACAGGGAGTTTAATTATGTTCCAGTAAGTAAATGAGCAGCATGAAAAAAAAGTTTTATTACGAAAAAAGAGACCCTGATAGGTAAACTAAGCATAAATTGTCATCTCTAAACACACAAAAACAACACTGAATAGATTCAGTAGTATAAACACATATTTATATATGTGCCTTGGATATGAGAAAGATTTGGGTTGATATGTGTAGAGTTAGAGGGGGTAGAGGAAGGTGTATAAATTATGTTAATCACACATATTCAGAATTCTCAATAATATAAAATATTTAAAGTACTTCATCCTATATATTCATCATTTGGTAAATATTTTCTCTTTATAAATTCATTTGGTCAGTATCTTAGTATTGAATTAAGGTAGAAAATTGTTAACAATGGCACTATTGTGAACCAAGTATAATACCATATCTATATAGAGAAAATAATTTAGTGACTTTTAGAAATTACATGATGCAGTATAATCTCAAGTGTTGGACTGGTAGGGCAATTCATTTTAAAACCAACAAAATTATTGTATGTGAATATACTATTCATAGATAACACATCCATAGTACATAACAATTATAAGTACAAGAGACAGAATAAAAGAAATATTACAAATATGATGAATGGCTAGAATGAATACATAGAAATAGTATATATTGTATTATTATATAAGCAAATGCACATACAGTCATGGAAGCATACAGCTTGATTTATAGACTAGTCATAAACAAATGATAAGAGGTTAATCTGTTTGTACAAATAATCCTACTTATTGTTTACTTAATTTTACATTTTATGCACAGATATTTTCCAAGGACAGGAAACAAGTCCCTTGCAACTCTTCTCACCAATAACTGTGAAAAGATGTGGAAGTGTACAGTGTATGTTTGTTATGATATTTTATCTAGGGAACTGGTGCTCTCCACAGAGTCCCAGCACACTCTGGAGCAGGGGCAGCTGAACTCTGCCCCTGGCCACACCCACAGCTCCTGCTGAAGGAATCTGCACGGCTCCCACCACGACCTCGAACTGAGCGAACTGAGCGAACCAACTGCAGGGGTCTCTGAGGGGCGGATTCGGACCCTGACCAGAGGTGAGGAGGGATCGGCAGGCCTCAGCGCCTGTATCCTGGCCTGGGAGGGAGAGTTGAGCTCCCATTGCTTTCAGTTCCGCTCCCGGGACCGGGTGCTCTCTACAGAGTCCCAGCGCACTCTGGAGCAGGGGCAGGGGAACTCTGCCCCTGGCCACACCCACAGATCCTGCTGAGGTAATTTGCACGGCTACCCACCACAACCTCGAACTGAGCAAACCAACAACTGCAGGGGTCTCTGAAAGACAGAATCAAACCCTGACCAGAGAGGTGACAGGAGACACACAAACCCAAGTGCCACAACTGACCAGGACCCATCTAATCGTGAACCCCTGAAGCCATGGGCAAACGTCAGTGCAAGAAATTACATAATAATACAAAGGACAACATGGTAACTCCAGAAGAGAGTGGGGATCTTAAAAATACAAGACCTGAACTGAGCAATGAAGAGGAAACAGAAGGAAGCAACACCAAAAATTCCTTTTTGATGGTCATCGAAGCTCTAAAAGAAGATATGAAAAAAAGCCTTAAAGAAATAGAAGAAAATACAAACAAAAAATTGGAAGAGATGAACAAATCTATGAAAGAAACATGCCAGGAACTAAAAGCTGAAATAAAAGCTGAAATAAAAGCTGAAATAGAAGCAATAAAAAAGGCAAAAAATGAAGCAAAGATGGAAATAGAAAACCTGAAGAAAAAAGCTGGAACCACAGATACATGCATAACAAACAGAGTTCAAGAGATGGAAGATAGAATCTCTGAAGTGGAAGACTCAGTAGCTCAAATAGATATATCAGTCAAAGAAAATAGTAAAACTAAAAAAGCCATAACTCAAAATGTTCAGGAAATCTGGGACAC